>JASSUY010003132.1:0-37975 GCA_032466535.1 Forpus xanthops | reverse complement strand
GCTCCTACTTCAAAGTTAGCCTATTACTGCATGGCCTGGACTCCTACATAAAGGGAGTTCTGTCTCCACACTCCAGAAGTTACCATTTGATATTAATAATCTCAGCAAAAGTACCAAAGATTAATATGGAAGTGAGACTCATTTGCAGTGATAGATAATTAAAAGCAAAGACATAGTTGTGGGCTACGCAGAGAAACTTCCGTTGTGCTGCTGTCTTTGCCAGACCTGAAGTGCAGGAGGGGATGTGCTAGCTAAAAATTCAAAATGCAAGACAGCACACAATTTGAGAACTGTTGACTATATTAAGCAATCAGATTATCAAATTTTTGTCTAACATTAATGCTTTTAAATCCATTTGAAACCTTGTAAGGAGAAAATTAAGCATGAAAATTAGATAAAACTGGAGAGATTTCTGTCAATGTCTAACTTGGTACCATGATGAGATCTTGTATCAGCAGTTGTCTTTTTCAGAACTATTTCTAGAAGTCCAGATAAAATTCAGCATGTGGTGGTATAGCAAATGCACAAGAATTTACAAAGGTATCTGAGTAAAAGAAAGGAGTTTAGTTTCCCGTTATATTGAAGGTTGGTAGGAATTTCGTTAGGAGTGCTTCATCAGCAGTGACTGGAAAGGAAGTTATTGTTCAAACAGCAGAGAGGAAACAAGTAATGTGCAGTTCTGCACAGGGATGCTTCCACAATTTCCACAGAATTCAACAGGAAGCAAAAACTCATACCTGAATGTTGTTTACTTCTCCCATTGGATTTTGGCTTGAAGTGTATGCATGTATCTGAGTTTAAAGTGCAGGCAGCCATGTTGATATTAATGAGAAAAATGTTAGAAATATCACACAGTTCTTAAAGAAGAAACTCAAGAATTTCCTAAAAGATATCAAAGAAAGTACAATGCTACTGGTCTGTAGAGTAACAAAAAGAAAGAATTTAAGCTAATATAATAGCATTTGTTGCAGAAAAAAAATAGTCTTATAAAGAATAAATTCTTTCTGGACCCCCATGAGTGTACACCTTCACTCCAACTGATGGATAAACTGAGGCAGAGGAGTTAAATGATCTGACCTGAAGTGTGCAGGTACAGACATGTGCACCAAGGTGGTAAAAATTCATGAGAGGGCTCCACTGATAGATACTTGTAACTATTAGAAATGCAAAATGAAGAGAAAATACAGTGTTATGGAATATGTAATGCCATGAATTTTGTTATGGCACAGAACAATTTTGTGATTTAAGATATTTCAGTTTGTGTGTTTGTACCTTCCAAAAAGGAAATTGGTATCCATATTGCTAAAGAAAACAAGACCAGTGCTCAGGATGTGTTTTGTAATGTTGCGTCATAAATACAGTATGTGCAATATGTGTGGTTTCTAGTATGGTTGCAACCAGCAGTAAAATGTTCCCCGTTTTCAGAAAGGCTTGAGGATTGTCTTGTTTTCTCAGCATCTCTGTGCATTTACAGGTTATTGCAGTTTGCTTTGATTCAAAATTTTCTGGATTTGCCAGTCTCTCTAGTCTCACCTGGGCAATTGTGTTCCAGCTCACTGCTCACAGGTTGCTTCACTACTAAAATAAAAAGGGTGTTGTGGTCCTTCATCAGCACCTGCTGGTGAGGAAGCTGCTTGTATCACACAGTACAACTTCCTAGCTCAGCTGTCACTGAAAGCTGCAAAGTCAAGATGTCTCCCAAAGTCGGTAGAGGCACGTCTTTCATAGTCATCTGGCCATTGCTAGTTTTCCAAATGATAATGGCCTCACCTCTGAGTCAGCTGATTGGTGTAACCTGTCTTGATATACAGAAGATGGGAAAGGATGCTCTAGGTGCCTTAATGCCTTTTAAGTTGTGCTCTAGATTCTGGCTCTAGTGATGGATCCTATCTAAAATTCTGATCCAATTTTCTGCTTTCTAGACCTTGTCTGAAGTCTTCTTCCTAAGTGCTAGTTCCTGCCCTTGATCTGTTCAGCCTTAGTTCCTACCTCTTGCCTCTTTCTTTTCCAGCCCTCGTTTCTGCTTTAAGTTACTCCTCCTGACCTCGTTTCAGCTATGACTGCTCCTGATACTGAAGACACTCTCAAATAGTGAGCCAAATCTGGTCTTCACTTCACTTAACCATGCAAGCTTTAATTTTCAGGAGACTAAAATATACTCCAAGCACAGTGGCTTTAGTGCTGTCTAATCAAGTGATAGATGTGTAGAAATTCTAGTTCTGGTATCAAGGCAAGCTACTCATGAAGGTGAATCTCATCTATCAGCAGATTATTACTAATTGAGTTACATGTGGTAGAGCTGTACATATAGCAATAAACTCATTAAAAAAATTGTTTAGACATTTCTAAGAATGCCTCTTCCATCTGCTGCTTCCATGCCCTAATAATAATAATAGTAATAATTAATAATAGTCTCTTACTCATTTCAAATAATGGGAAGGCAAGGAGATGCTTTCTCTACAAGTTTCCAAAATGGTTCAGTAACTTCCTGAGAATGTTTCCTCATTCATATGACAGACTCTTTGTATGCAAGTAATGAAAAAAGCTGTGCTGAGAATAAGTGTATGCAGGCTAGCCAGTTATAATAGGGCCTCTTAACTGGATGTGTCCATCAGGTGGGTGTATTATAATAATTAACAGAGGGAACTGATGAGCAGAGTCTATTTAGCAGTGTCATCTGGCCAAAAGCAGATTCCAACAGAGCTGTAGAAGAGGAGGACAAAAACTGTTATTTTCCCAGCTTGCTCTTCCAGTGCACAGCGATCTGAAGCTGTAGGTCTTCTTGATTTAGAGATTGTAGCTTTTACTTTAATAATTAGTTTTTCTTTTGTGAATTTGTCTCATAGCTTTTCAAATTCATGTAAAATTTTGGTATCCTTCATTTCTTGCAAGAGTATGTTCCCTAATTTAAATCTTAATTGCGAAGAGCAACCCATTAACTTGTTTGATAGCTTAATTTTGTGTCTTCTAATTCCTTTACTATAAGAAATGGGGAGCAGCCATCTTTTGCTCACTTCATATCACTTTTATTGTACCAGCTCTTAAGCTATCTCTCTTCATGAGCAGTCTAAGATTATTAATTCTTCTAATAAAGTCATTCCAGGTGTTTGGGCTCCTTCCTTGAAACTCTCCTGGTTTTGTGATAGAGGTAGGGAAGCCAGAACACATCCATAGGAAGAGTTTTTATAGCAACACTGTGATGTTTACTGTTTCGTTCTGTAGTCCTTTTCTACTGGTTCTCAACATTCTGTTTGCTTTTACAATGTCTATCATATCTCAAAGGTACTTTTTCTGTGTGCTGTTTGCCATTTTGAGGTCTGTCATTTTCTATATAAAAATACTATTACTTTTTCTGATATTGTATTGAATTTCATCTACTAGTTTATTGCCCAGTTCTTCAGCATTGTGAACACTGTCTACAGCTCTTTGCAGAAAATTGTGACTTAAAAAGCTTACTGTCATCATCAAACTTTGACATGGTGCTATTTCACCCTTCTGCACCATGAATATACTGAGCAGTGCAAGTTTTAACAAAGAATTTTGTGGGACTTCCTGGTATTTTCCAAGAAATAAGCTTTACAAAATACTATACAATAGATCTGTGTTTTCCTGTATTCTATGTTGGGTGGTTTTTTTTTCTGAGTTTCTAGCACCTTGCTCTGTATGGACATAAGAGTTACTAGTTAATAGGTCTTTGGTTCATCTCATAAATCCTGTAAAAAATTGGTGTGTCTCATATGTCACCTTCTAGTCTTTTGGCACCGCATCAGTTTTAAGTGAAAAATTACACTTCAGATGCAATCATGCAGCCATTTCTCTCTTCATTCCACAAGAACTCCTAGCTCTGGTGTTAGTGACTTTGCTACTATTCATTTTGTTGTTCTACAGCCTTTTCTACCAACACTTTGATATAAGTTAAGACAGTCTTTCACACATATTCCATACAGAAGAGTTCTAACGCAGAAACTTCCATAAGTCTGTTCTTGTATGTTTTCTCCTGTGGTTTGAGTGCTCATTTCATACCCTGCTCATCTATTGGTTGTAGAAATTTTCTGGAAGAGTTCCTGTTTCTGACATTTTTTTAAGATGTGGGCTAAATCACTCCTTCTTAATAGCAGATACTATTCTGAATTACTTTGTGGCTTTTAGTAACAGTAAGTAAAACTTGATCACACGCATTTGTCTGTTTCAGCATTTAATGCATTTATTATTCAGTATATTAAGTATAGTATTAAGTATATTATATATAATATATATAACCATATGTGTATATATATAAGTATTTATTATATATACTTTATAAAATGTAGTTAATTGATATTTTTTTACTGGCTGGTCTGTAATGAGATTAAAAGCCTTAGTGTTTTGTACTGCTGGGCAGCTATAGCTACAACTTAGTATCACCAAAACAACTGAAGTGATTATCTGTTTTTCCAGAAGACAGAAAGTTCTGAACATGTTCATGAAAAGCATATAAAAAGAGATGTCTTCGTAGTATAACCGAGTGAGTAATTTCACAGGTAGCAGAGGCTGGAGATCCATGAAGAAAGGAACCAATGATTAAACATATTTAGATGAATGAAAATTAAGCTTAGGAATTGACAGATCTTATTTAGCCTTTGCAGGCAAACTGCCAAGGAAGACAGTCTTTTAACTTAAAGTGAAAAAGAACTGAGATGCCTCTGCTATTTCTTTCAAGAATATCTGATTCATAGGAGTTAGAAAAAAATCTGTTGTGACACCAACAAAAAACCTTACTGCTAGATGGTTGTTTCAAATTCTTGTAATCACCTTTAAATAGTTTGTGTAATTTTACAGATAAACAACATAGTATAAATGGAAGATTAAAAGAAAATACATCTATTTTATCCTGTTCCATACCAGTTCACCTCTTTAAAGGTGCTAACTTAACCTTCTGTATTATTCTTCATCTACTGATATTTTTAATTTACTAATGTGTTCTTACAGAAAAGCTTTTTGGTGGGCCCTTTTGAGTTCATTCTTCTAATCTATTATTTCCGTATTGATCTGCTTACAAAAAGTTCCAACCTCTGCTAGTCACCAAAATAAATAATACATTGGCTAGGTAGACTTAAATTCTTTCAAAAAGTACAGCATACTTCAAACAATGCTTAGATGAATGAGCTGCTTCACAACCTTAAGAGAAGTCCCATATTTCTTTCTTTGAGATAAAACATCATTACACTGTGAAAATAAGAAATTTGCCTTTTTAACCACTTCCTGATACATTACATATCAGCTTTTATGATCAAGTATTTTGCAATGTATGGTTGTAAAGTTAAAAAAACCCTTAATTTTTACTCTCTTTAGTGTAAATACCCTGGTTTTGTTTCATTAGTTAAAATAGTTGAAATGCATAATGGTAAGGCTTCCTTTTCACAATATATTATCTTATAAACATAGCAGTATTAATGCTGACACCTAATGGTATCATTAATATCAGAACCACACCAAATTCTCATTATGGCTTTACCTGCAAATCTGCAGTGTGAAATAGCAAAAGAAGTCAGTAATTTTTCTTTGTGGATTTCATGGTGCATATTAGTCTTTGAGCTATCTAAACTATAACTATTAAAATTACAGGAATAAAAGTTCAAAAGAAGACATCTACAGCATTGGTAACATCTGTAGAAACAGAAACTAATTTAAATTTATATTAGATTGAAAAAGAATGGGACAGAACCGAGATGAAAGTTGTCAGACATCAAAAAACTGTTTGAAATTTGGCAATTTTTCCTGCATGAATCAACAACTGTGACAAGGTCATAAAAGAATGAACTGAAATAAGGTTTTCACTTTTAGCCAGGTATTTCCAATTTGTAATATAAATTGGAACATGCTAACAGTAATACTTCATTATTATTTCTAACTCAGGAAGAAGCTCTTTAATGTCTGTGATCGAATTCAGTTATTTCAGGTAAATTCATGAGCAACTTCACATTAAAAGTAAGTGATTTTCTTTAAAAAATTAGAGCTCCTTAGCTTCATTCCATCACCTGTGCTTGGAATTTGCCTTAGCAATGACTTTCAAAACTTATTTCCCCCCCCCCCCCCCGGGAATTTATGAGAAAATCCTCATGTCAGTTCTAATTTGGTATAGATTTATTTCTGATAGAAGTAATCTCTGACAGTCCAACAGATTATGCAATAAATTGATCCAATCCACCCCACTATCCATAAATAAGCTGAATATCTAAATGAAACCAAGGATGCAGTACTCCTTGTATTTGTGAAACAACCATCTATTTGAGGAAAGCATTGAGTTTTCTATTTTAAAACATCATATATACAGAACTAATAGCAACAGTAATGAAAATCAGATTATGAAGTTTATTTATTTGCAGTCAATTGCACTACCAGATTATAACAAGCTAACTCTAATGACATATGTAATGGGAAGTTCTGTCATTGTTTGCTATTTCAGATGCACAGAATAATATGGTATCATGAGCACTGGAACAGTACAAGTACTTTAAATCTTCCAAAATATGATACAGCTTACATATGTTTCTTGAGACAATAGCCAACACTGCATGGGAGGAAAAATGTTACTGCAGATGTCAGAGCCATTTTTTGAGGTGAAAAGTAAGAAGTGCTGTGGGATGTTCCCTGTTTCATGGAATACAGACTTTCTTACAGTTAAACATCTTTTTCACAGGATCTCAAACAGTAAAGTGGACCAAATTCAATTTATCTTTTGAAAAAGAATGAAGGACTGAAGTATTATGTGGATTCAGTCCTTGCTGTTTAAGAATGTGGGAATTTAAGAGTGATATGTACATACTGTGCTGTCATGGGTTCAGCAGTAGCTATCCATATCTATCATGTGTGATCTGTCTTTATGAAAAGAATACAAAGATACTCTAGTCCTCATGCAACATTCATTGATCCTGGAAGGAGTCTTGAAATAGAACACTATGTGATGCCACTTTAAAGAAATCTTATTCTAATATTTAAAAATATCTAAGTTTACATACATGTGCTTTGTCTCAGTTCATGCCTGATGCCTCATGCGGGTCAACTGTCAGTATCATTATACTCAGAAAATGTGTGCTCCCTCCAGTTCTGTGCACTCACTTCTGAACTAATTGAGAAGACTGGTCTTACTTGCATTTCCATGATGGCTTTTGGTTTAGTTTCTACTATGAGCGTGGTAGGATGGCAGTTGTTTCATTCATTGGTCCTCTCTTCAGTGGAGGTTGTGTGGACTCAAAAAGATCTTTGAGGCAGCAGAGTTCATAAGAGGTTCCTAGTACTGCAAAACTGGAAGATTGTAGACTGTGAGACATTTTGGGGAACATTTTTGTGGATGCTGACTCTCACGACTGAACAGCTGTTTAGTGAATTTTGGGAGAGGCTACTACACAATGTCAGCCTTTCTGATGGGTTTGCACATTGTCATTTTTCATGGGATTGACACTTTTGTTACAGATCTTAATACTAATACGAATTTATTGTTAGTATCATGTTTTGACATCATCCTCTTGGATCTCTCTTATGCTACAAAGAATCTCAATGTACATGATAAATTAGATGTTAGCCTTTCTTCTTTCTTTCTCCCGGTGTTATCTCACAGGTTTTCTTTTTCTCTGTTGTGCTTGACATCCGTATGTGTCTAAATTCGAATTACAAAGTGGTAAAAAATATAGATAAAATATTCGTTTCTATCTTTATACACAAATTTGTTGGGATAAATAGGGACAATATGATGTTGATTTTAATTTCAGGTTAGGAATACTAGCATTGTAATACAAATCTAATACTATAGCTGCTTGTCAGACTGATGATTTTCATGGCTGTTTTCTGTTATCTTTACTGATTTCAGGGCTGCAGCCAGATATGCTGTTTCTTTTTTTTTTTTTTTTTTGTTCTTCAGTTGCAGTTAGTTTTCAGATTCTCCAGAACACTATCAGTATGGATGTACAATCTCCACTCTGACCATTTAGAAAAACATAACGGATCTGAAGCTAGGAGAATTTGAAGATTTGCGTGCAAACCAGTACATTTCTCTGCTTGCTTTTGGCACAGATGTTTTCATTTGGGTGTAGCAAAACTATCGATGATATAATTCTTTTCCTGAAGATATTCTTTAGAGCCAAAAAACCCATCCCAAAATGACTTCTATTAAATTTCTTTTACAGTGCGGGATACAAGAGAAGTAAGAGATGTCAGTTTGAACAAGGAATTAAAAATATGCTTGCGTTTAATGGATCCTTAGGACAGGGCACACACTCTCACAGACAGCAACAGCCCTCCTTGATCTCTATTTAAACTGTGTAAAAAGTCTGGCTTTTAAACTTTGTTGCAACCTTAAGATGTAACAAGGTTTCTGGAAAAAAAGTTAGCTGAATCAGTTAAATGGCTCATGAGTCGCTTTAGGCTTTTTCCTTTGGAAATATAAATCTTTCTCCTCTTTGCCTTTTAATTATTACATGTTATTTTGTAAGTGGAGAGAGGCTTTCCTTTTCAATGATCTCTTCATTCACAATTCCTCTCTGTTATGGATGTTTGTCCCTTATTTTTGGCCACGATACATTTGTATTTTCTACTTCTTATATGCCTTCATACTCTTTGGCAGTCTTACTTTTGATTATCTTCCACGTGCATTGAAACTTGGCACAAATGTGAAGAGCACACTACAACTAACAAGCCTAGTTTTCCCTCTTCTAAGCAGCAATAATAATTGATCCTTTAACAATGCAAGCATTTAATTTGTAGTTATTTTCAGCTCTTATTTTGTTCTTTTGATCGTGTTAAAACACATGAACCAATGTAATCCACGTGAAATGTTCTGAATGCTTTAATTGCTGCATCTTCCACAGATAGCCCTGTATGTTGTGTCTATGCAGCTCATCAGTTTCAGGACCACAACGATCTAGGCGAGGACCTATGTCTTACGACGGGCCATGGGCTCTCCCTGACGGCGCCATTAATGGCCATTGGACCATACGCACCTGGGGGCGGTAGACACAAACCCATTGAAAGGTATCGATGGCGGGTGCGGTGACGCTGTACTTATGGCCCTGCCACGTGGCTCCGGCCTGGCGGTAAGCTCTTCGCCTGGTAATAGGCCTTAGCTAGCGCCGGGCCGCGGCTTCCCCGGGGAAAGGGCGCGGGAGGCCTCGGCCCGGCGTCATGCCCTCCTCCCAGCCGCAGCCCCGAGACCACATCCAAGTGGCAGAAGGAGGACGAGGAGAAAGAGGACGGAGGCGGCAGAGGAGGCTACCGCGTACCGCCGCCTCCCGTACCCCTTGGGCCTGCCCCGCCCTCCTCCTACCCCGCGCACTCCCCTGCCCCGGACCTCGTCGGCCGCCGTCCATCTCCCCAGGTGAACGCATATCCCTCCGCCGCGGCCGCCCCTGCCGTTGGGATCGCAGCCCCACAGTCCCCGGATGGAAACTGTTATGGCCGCCAACAGCGACTCGACGGCCTATGGCGACGGGCGAGGTAACTTTGCTAAGCGGGAAAGGGGGATCTCCGCGGTATGCGGGAGCGGGGGACCCGGCGCAGGCTGCGCCCGGGAAGAGCAACGAGAAGTGCTACCCGCGGCGGGCAGGAAGTCGTTCCGTGGTAGGGCTGAGCTGTTAAGTAGTCCGTGTCCCCCGCCTCCCAAGTTCGTGGGGCGTCCGGGTTTGGTGGGCCGGCAGCCGGGGACCGCGGGTAGCGCCCGGCCGCGGCGGGGAGTGGGTGACAGTGCTTCGTGGCCGGCTCCGGACAGCCGTGGTGCCGTATTCCTCCGCAGGGCTACACGCGGGCGGGCGAGTGAGGTGTCTCGGCACCCTCGGGGCCCTGTGGGCGCCCCGCGGCGGGCGGTTGTGGGCAGCGACAGCGCTGCCCGCCGGGCATGCCCGGGGAGCTGGGGAGGGCAGGCGTCCCGTTCGCCCCCACCGTAATTTTGGCGAGCGCCTGGTACTGCTTGGCGAGGTCGGCTGGAGCCCGCGACGCCGCCCTGAGGCGGTGGCAGCCCGGGGTTTCTCTCCCCGTTTCGGCATCACCGTCCGTTTCGCCTTTTGTCTCTGCTCTTCCCTGCGTCAACATCCCAAGGGACGGGGGCACTGCCCGCTCTGTGGTCCGGCTCCTCGGCAAGCCCCAGCAGCGCCTGTGGGACGCTGCTCGTTAGCGGCGGGGCGGGTAGCCCCCTTTGGGTATGGCCCCCTTTGGGTATAGCCCCCTTTGGGTAGCCGTCCAGCGCACCCGGCATCGCAGGTAGTGGGCTGAGGAAGCGGCTGTCTGTAGGTAGGTTGTAGCAGTGGCCATGAGTCGCTGGAGCTTTGAGCTGCCGTTCTTGTAAAGGGCAAGTTGTCTGTGTGGCATGGGTGCCTGTGCTCGTTAGCTTTGAGAGTGATTTGGTACTTCGTTCTTACTTTATGCTCTATTTTTACAAAAGCAGCATTTTGCTGCGTCAGATAGATTTCTATCTGAGCGCCAGAAGCACCGGCTCTGTGGGTTTCTGAAAATCGAGTTCTGTAAGTTCCTGCATGTGTCCGTGGATTTGTCGAGATGCAAACCACTCTAGATTTGCAGACACGTAGGATGGGACGAGCATGGATAATAATTTAGCAGTTTGGTTTGGGTTGTTTGAGGGTTTGTGTTTTTTTGTGTTTGTTTTGTTTTTTTTTTTTCTTTCAGTAAAAATTAAATGAGTGTAGACAATTTTTACAGAAATCTCCAAAATGCTGCGAGCCGGGGCATGTCTGTGGAAGCAAATTTGTTTCTTTGGTTTTGTTTTTTTTTCCCCTGTTCTAAATGGAAAAAAAAAAGTAAAAGGTACCTAACTTAAGAGTGTCTTACTCCTATCTGTCATTTCTCACTAAAGTATATAGCAAAAGCTTTTTCCTCCATATGTACCTTTTTTAAACATATTGGACATACTGGAGCATTTCTGGGGGGAGAAAATTAAGTCTTAGAGCCTCAAGTGGTTACTTATGCTTGTGCTAAGTGTTTTGGTCTGTCTTTTGTGTTTTATTTCTTTTTCTTTCTTTTTTTTTTTTTTTGGGTGTTAACTGTGGTGCATGCTTGTGCATTTCCAGGGTTTGTATTCACCGTGTCTGCTTTATGTTCTACTACTCGTTTCAAATATTTATTTTAATATAATATTCCATCTCCCAAACTTCTGCAGAACTTGCTAGAAAATTATAATTAGGTCTTTGCTATAGAAGTTATTACAATTTTTATTTGTTACTTTGAGTCTAAGTACCATTTTGAGGTACCAGTTACTACTTTCTGCCTTGAAGGTATCATTTTTGTGCTTACCAGTTATGAATGCCTGAGATGCAGTGACAAAGCTAAGGTTAAAATAGGAGATTTCCAGTGATTTTTAATCTTACCTATTAATTTAGATTCTGTATTGGTTTTGGTGTCCTTTTGGGAGAGAACATAGCACATATTTACAGTTTTTCTTTCTTCAATGTATTAATAATGTGCATACTATAAAAATGCGAAGGATTTATATTTTTCAGCTTTTTATTTCCTTTTGTTTCCAGACCTTTTTTCAGTATCTTTCTTGACTGTGGCCTTTTCTGAGCCTTACATATTTACCTCTTCTGTGTATGTGGAAAAATGTTAAAAAGGCTGAAGAATTGAAGTCGAGTCTTTTCTTAATGTGTAAGTTTGGTTTCTTCTTTGATAATGTACATTTAAAAATCCCTATGATTATTTTTTTTGCTAGTTGGTTGGTTTTAGTAACTGTTTTAATTTATTGTGCTGCAGATGCTTGTTGATAGTTGAAAGCTACCCAATAATAACAGATATAAATTGTAATATGTGTGGTTAATTTGTTAAAGGGGATCTCTAATCAAATTTCAATATACCCAACTGAGACTCTTTGCCAAACATAAATGTTTAAGTGAAATGTTGCCCAATTAGACCACATTGGCTTCATGTTAAAAGTCTGAGGCTTGTTCACTCTAGCACTTGATCCACTTCTGTTTTCTGTAATGTTAACTGCATACATATTTTAGGTTTCAGTATTTAACATTATGACATTTTAACCTGAATGATAGGCAGCTACCAGCAATTCTATGATTCTGTGATGCATTGCATCATGCAACCTGTTATATTCATGCATTGCATCTGTGTATTAAAGAAGTTTTTCAAGCAAATAAGTTCCAGTTACTTATTCTTTTATGTGGGGATTCAGTTTGCTCCTATTCAAATAAGGGATTTGCTATTGACAAGAGAAAGTATTACAATATAGTACTCTTGGTGAAAATGGAATGTAACATAGAATTGTGCCCTTCTGAAGTGTTTTAGTCTGGAAAAATTCCCAAGGAGTGAGTGTGTGCGTTTATGTGTCTGTGGTCTGTGGTGGTGTTGGTTTGTTTGCTTGCCTAGTTTTCTAGGGCCAGGGTTGAATGTTGGATGTCTTGCATGTTTCATAGCTGGAGCACACAGTTCATAGAGTCATCATAGAATCATAGAATACTGGATTGTAAGGGACCTTAGGAATCATGTGGTCCAGCCTTTCTTGGCAAAGCATGATACAAAACAGATGGCCCAGCACCCTCTCTAGCTGAATCCAGTGCTGGGGAGTCCACCATTTCCCTGGAGGAGTTAACTGAATTTATTTGATATTGGAGTCTATAAAACATCAGTCTGTTTTGACTTGTGCAGAAATGCCAATATATTTTCCAAAGGAATGCAATAAAGCATAAAAGGAACGTGCTTTTCTGCTGTGTGACACATGAACAAGGCCTTTTCAGTCTCCATTTTCTGTGTCAGTTATTTACATGTCTGGTGTTAGATACTTCCCTCTCACAGGACTATGTGAAAATATTTGGAAGGCCTTACTGGTGATGCTTATGATGGCCTGGAGCTCTAGAAGCAGCTCTTGCACATGGTCACAATGAGGGAGAGGATATGATCGTTTGTTTCAGTTTGCATGTGAATAGGATGATCTAACAAGTTCCAAGTCTGTGTTGCTTCAGGGTGGGTAGGAGAATAGCAGACAGAGCTGTTGATCAGATTTCTGCTAATACTTTACTAACTTGCTAGTAAAGGGGAAAGTAACACTGATTTCTCCTACAGGAAAACTTTCTATTATAAAGTGTTATGTAGTAGTGTAGAAAGAGTTCTTCCTTTTCAGTGTCACTTTTCAAAATCCTAGTTATTTTCACTGTTATTCCATTTGTGTCCATTTTATGTTGACATGTAGGAGTGTTGTTTAAGCATAGACTTGAGCTGCTATAAATTATTAGTGTAGCCTGTTATGGAAACACTGACATTAAGTCTGTAGCAAGACTAATACTGGCCATACTTAACTTGAGCCTCTTAATCCATAGAGGAGTATTGTTGTCAGCCATGCACTTGTTCTGAAAAGATTAACCTATACCCAGGAACATATGGTGAGATACCAGAGTTAACTTGTATCTGGTTACCGTCTCAGACTAAAGGTAGGCATGTGGAAAATTCATTGTAGAAGAGTGTGGTGGGTTTTCTGGTGTTGATAATGTCACATTAATGAAGTAGATGTTTTGTTAGATTTTTTTTTCTTTTTAGGCACAATAGAATAGCAATCATGAGTAATAAAATATCAGATCCTGCTGAATTTGGCTTGGTTTTAGTATTTCATCTAGATTCAGTTAGTGGTCCATGTCACAGAGGAGGTACAATATTTATATTTACTTGAAATCCTGAATAAGTCATAAATGCTAGCTTTATTTTTTAAAAGCAGCTCTTGTGATTTCTTAAGCTTACAGGTTACCCTGATGTGGGAGAAACCCCAAATTTGATGACCTACAATTTCGGTGGTTTAATCTTTCAGTAGATGTTGTTCTTTAAAACTTGGGTTTTTTCAAGATTTATGTATATTTTATGGACAGCCTCTCCAAGCAACAAACCGATAAACAGCCCCTCTCCAAACACTAAGGTTACAGTGTAATGCCTCTTTTTGCCTCATCCTTTTTTATCTCAAATGCTATTGTAAAAATCAACAACTTCCAAGATTGGCATGTATTTACTAGTGAATGAATTGTAATGGGCATTCTAATTGCATTGCTTTTAAAAGTAATACTTTGTTTTCTAATTTCAGGAGAATGAAATGGGGAAGTTCTAGAACCTTGAAAATAACTTGGCACAGCAGTCTTTTTTGCTGCGGATACTAAGTCTAATCTCAAGAAATCATTTAAAGAAAAGGAAAACTGAAAATCATGCCATCTGAAAAGGAACAGTTTTTTTGTGATAAAAATCAAATTATTTTGTTAAAGCCTAATGCTGCAAAGAATTTTTCTACAGATACTGCTTTGGGAAAAACGGATCCTTTGAAAAAAAAGGATCATTTGGTGAATGATCCTTTAAGTACGATAACTCAACCAGCAATTTTAGATGTCAGTGTTGCTTATGAACTAAAAAATGTGAAAATTGATTTACCCAAGGTGAACATTCCAGATGAAGTATTACTGAAACATGAAGTTGATAGATTTAGAAGACTCTTTCAGTGTAAGCAGCAAACTGCAAGAAAGTCCCTAAGTCTAGAGAAAATAAACAGAAGCAATCCCAATTGTTCACAGGGAAACAACTTGCAAAATAAACCAGAAGTGCCATTTGAAGAAGGATTGAAAACTGCAGCAAAAATACTGAATTTCACTTGTACGAAGTGCAAGGACAGCATCAAATACAGCCCAAATGATCTGCAGAAACATTTTCAGCTGTTACACTCTGGCGAGTTGCCTTTGTATCCTTGTGAGATGTGTAACTTCTCAGCCAATGACTTCCAGTCATTTAAACAGCATAGGCGCACGCATCGTAGCACTTTAGTAAAATGTGAGCTCTGTCATGATGAGTGCCTGTACACTTTGTTGGATTTGACAAAACACTTCACATCAAAGCATTGTGCAAATGGTCACTTTCAATGTGAAAAATGTGGGTTTTCTACCTGGGATGTGGGCACATTTGTTCAGCACATTCATAGACATAATGAGATTCCATATAAATGTGGAGAATGTCATCACATAAGCTTTACAAAAGAGGAGTTCCAGGAACATCATCTTGTTCATACCAGAATGTTTCCTTTTGGTTGTCAGTATTGCAGTTACAGGACACCTCAGAAAAATTATCTTTTAAAACACATCATAGCTTTGCACAGAGACCACTTATATGCAAAAGAAAAACTAGAAAAGGAGAAATGTGAAAAAAGAGTAGTGAAGACTCCAGAAGGACTGAAACTTGTGTTAAGAAGGTATAAAATGGGAGCATCAAAACAACCACTCTGGAGACGGAAAAAAATGAACAGTGAGAGTGACAAAATTGGAGAAAACAATGCACAAGTGCTAAGAAGTGTGAATAAAATTCTAACAGAAGATGAGGAGCTGAACCAGTATATGAGAAGTGTGGAAACAAATGAAGACAAAGATCAAATTATGTATACAGGAAAGCATAATTTCATGGGTGGAATGCTTTCTGCTACTACTGCACAGTACAATAAAGCAGATGATGGAACAAGTTATGGCCTGGGATTATTGAAAAACGCTGTTCATGGGCCAACAGTATTGATGGTAAAAAACAACAAAATATCTGTTCCAGCAAACTACAGTGCTAAATTTATGGGATTTAAAATGGTAGATGGAAAACAACATATTGTTATAAAGTTGTTACCTACGAGTAAGCAAAATGTACAATTTTTGGGTCAGAAAGCTGATCCTGTTAAAGATGGGTCTACAACTCCTTTGCTACAGACTGCTGATCCCTGTCGCTTGTCTTCTGGTGCTATACTGCATGTAACTGATCAATCAACCTTAAAGAGCAATTCTCTTCACCCAGTAATTCCCCCTCCATTTTCTTGTTCTGCTTCTCATTCAGGAAAAACGAAAGTGGGAAAACAAAGTAACTCCTTACTGTATGATAGCGTTTCTCAAGCTGTAGCACCTTCTAATGTAGCTGTAGGAAAAAGTATGAATTATTTGCCAGTGAAGCTGGGCTCAACTGTACCTCCATGTGGTGAGGTGATGAAAGTTGGAACTCAAAGTGGTGTCTCGTGGGGAAGCTATAGTCCTCCAAATCACCCTCAGGTATTGCCACCCACTATTACAAATATGCTTCACTATGACCCTATGAAAATGCCCTTTTTTTCTAAACTGAAAATACAAAATGGTGGCCTGAATAATAGTAATGGAACTAACAATCTCTATTATTCAAATTCAGTGGATTCTTCTAATGAAGGATTGCTGTCTTTTCACAACTATTCCAAAATGGACACTTCAGATGATCCATGTAGCATTTGGATGTCAGCAGAAGACAAGTACAAGGAATTTATATATAGCAAAACACTTCCTTTTCAGAAGAGTGGAAGTAAATCTGCATCTTCATATTCAGAGTCAATGAAAGGCTTAAACCCAGAGAAAGCTGTATCAATCCAATCAAATATTAATAAAACTTATGGACATGTAAACTCTAAGAATAATTCTGTGTCTTCTAAAAGCCAGTCTAAATGTGTTGTTGATAGCGAGTGTTTTATGAAGGACCAGCATAATGGCCAGCAGTATTTGGCTGCTAACAACTGTCAAGGCTTTGAGAATGTAGCTGAAAAATTCCAAGAAAATGCCTCTGATTGTGTTAACTCGGTCTTAATGCCTAAAATCACATCTGTTTTTTCATTGCAGAGTGAACAGGCAGCTAATTATTTATCGCCTGAAATAAACCAGTTACTTCAAGATGTGTTAAAAGTGAAAGCAACTACTCAGCAAGAATCCCTCAGCAAATCAAATAACTGCACAAAACTTCATTCTGACAAGCTGCTTTCCGGTCATGAGGCAGGGAATAAAACCTTTACACATTTAAAAAGCTCTGCAACTTCATGTGGTTTTCAAAGGCCTCCTCCTAATGTAGACTTTCATTTATGTAAGAGAGAGTTGAACGCAAGATGTAGCACAAATGAAAGTACACATTGTGGGATTGAAAAACAGATGCCTAGAACATCATATGCTTCACAGGGAATGGATGAATTATCCAGAACTCCAGGTGCTGGTATATTGCTAAAGACTCCTACAGATACAATTGTAACACAGCAATTAGGAAAAGATAAAATACTGTCTGCAACCCCAAATCCGTGCAGCTTGTCACCAGTTCTTCAGGAACAGAAGAAACCCCTTTTAGTTCAGTCCCCTTCGTCAAGATTTTTTGTTCCTTTGCACCTTGCTAACAAGCCTGGACTACGGGTGGTTTCAGGAAAATCTCTTCCATCAACCAGTTCATCAGATGGGCATGTGGCTAAAGGTGTTCCAGCATCTTTTGTTTTAAATAAGGGACCTGGAATGATTTTGACTTTTAGCAGGGCAGTTGGAACAGTTGCAAATGTACCTAGTGATGATTCTCAGGTTTTAGGGAGAGTTGCATCTGGAGAAAATGGTAAAATAACCATGCCAGCTTCACAAGTGGAGGGGGAAAATGATAGTGTCAGAAGCATGAGAAGCTCCTCTAATGGGAGAGCATGTAGTACAGCAAATGACTCATTGAGTAGCATGCCATTCAAAGGACCTCTTGTAATTACAGACTCATCGGAATCGACTCTGAGAGGAATTTCTTCTGTGAAGGTGTTACCAGAGCATCAGGATGCTGTCAGTTGTTCCTTGGAGTCAGTAAACCAACAGGAAATTAAACAGAAACAACATGTTTATGCACTTTTGCCTGATGTACAGCAGGCAGTTCTTCTGAAATGTATGACACCAAACAAGCCTGTAGTTCATAAACATAGTGTTTTTCAGGACAATGCTCATTATCAAAATTGTCAACCAAAGAAAACTGGAGCCGTGCAACAAAAGCTTTTTCTGAAAGTTAAGACTTCAGATACACTGGCTGGTACAACTTCTTCAGTTAGCAACTCAGTGCCCTCACTACCACTGGATAACTTGCAGTCCTTTACTCCTGCACTAGCACAGAAACAAACTAATCTTACTTCTAATGATGCCTTAATCTTACCAGGTGGGTTAATGCCAGCAGATGCCTATTTGGCAAGCTCTAATCCAGCATGTTGTGTACCTCCTGTAGAACCTGTTTATTCTACTAAATCTGCAGGTACATGGTTGCAAAATGGTTCTATTGAGAGTCCTGCTAACAGGAGGAATAACTTTGGTAGTCAGAAGACCACGTGGAGCACCCGAAACAGAACTGCAAAAATAAAACCTCATTTAAAACAAACTGGCCCTAAAAGTTCTAAAACTGGGGGTGTGCAAAATAAAAACAATTTCAAACGAAAAAGTAAGGATGATTGCCCAGAACCTCCAAGAAAGAAAATAATGTTGCACAGAAAGTGTAAAGAAAAGAATCAGACTGAAGTTAATGAATTGAGTGTCCCTTACAAACTGAGGGCATCAAAAGAAACTGTGAGGACTTTGAAATTGCTTCCTTTTAACTCTAAACAGCTTGTAAAATGCCCCCGGAGAAATCAGCCAGTTGTTGTGCTTAACCATCCTGATGCAGATGTTCCTGAAGTTGTAAATGTGATGAAAACCATTGCTAAATTTAAGGGACATGTTCTTAAGGTTTCATTGTCAAAAAGAACTATTGAAGCGCTTTTGCAGCCAGCTTTCTGCAACCCAATGGACAGAACTACTGATTATCTTTCTCAAAAGAGGCACAGGACAATAAAACCTATTAGCCCTGTAAAAGAAAGATTTGTCTTAAAATTGACACTGAAAAAGACTAGCAAAAACAATTACCAGATTGTAAAAACTACCTCTGAGAATACCTTGAAAGCTAAGTTTAGCTGCTGGTTTTGTGGTAGAATATTTGACAATCAGGATAATTGGGTAGGACATGGACAGAGGCATTTGATGGAGGCTACTCGAGACTGGAATTCATTAATGTAATGATGACCAGTGAAGAAAATAAAATAAAAATACATTACAGATTTTTTAAGAGAATCAGTTGAACTAGGATGCACAAGTAATTTTGTTTTGTATTTCAGTATTGTAACTGAAGTTTAGAAAAGATGCAGAGTGCTTGTGTTTTAAAAGGAAGAGCAGATTCTCTGTTGCCATCAAGCTTTTAGACAGATCAAGGAGATTTGTGGTTTAGATAACTTGTAACTAACTGCAAATACAATTCCGTAAAAATTTATTATTTTTTGTTACTACTATCATGTCCTATATTTTTATTCTATAGAATGAGTTTTCAGGGCTTTTATTCTGTATATATTTTAAAAAACCTAAACATGTAAATATTTTTATACCTTTCAGTTATTTGTTATAATTCTTGCACAGAAATTGCCCTTCCCCCCAAGTTTTTCAGTTCTGTGCATGCACTACTAAAAACAATTTTTACAATCTTTTCAACTACACACAGTTGCTATCCTGGGATTTTTGTTATTCTCACTTGTTAACTTTTGATTTTGCTTTTCAGGGATTGAACACTCTTGTTAGCAAGTGCCTAAAAGATGTGAAGCAGTTTACATTATGTCAATTGTGTAACCATAGGTCTATATAGGGCCATTTCCCCAATAATTTCATTTAAACAAAGCCATATGTGAATGCTTTAAGCTATGCACATGACACTTGTACTATTTCTGTTCAGTTTGTCTACTTTCTTAGTGAAGTATTTTTCATATAAATTAATAAACCATTACAATTGTGGTAATATGGTGAGCCTGAGAATGGAATCAGTTGAAAAGATACAGTATATATATTCATAATGTAAATGGTGTTTAAGAATGGTGAACATTCCTAATCTGTATTGACTCTGTCACTATTAAATTTGTTATAACTTGTGTTTACAGATTATGACTGTGAGCATTTATAGAAATTATTTTGTACCATGTATGCCACAAGCTATGGGAAGGTCAGGATATGGTAAAGTGCAAAGCACCGTTTTATACATGTAACTGCATTGCAGTTTTATTCTAGCTTGTAATTTGTTCCTGTAATGACTAAATAGTATTTTCTGTTATTTAAATCTCTGAGGTTTAGGTTGTGTGCAAGCCTAGGAGTAGTTCCCTGTAGCCATTTCTACAAGGTGAAAGTGAAGATTGACTTGCTAGCAATGAAACAATTTGAAGTCTTCCCTGGATGTCGCAGGGATATCACCAATAACAGAATTTGGCTTATGTTACATTTTAAAGGGTGTTAAAATGAAAATTATTAAAAAAAAAATCTTCAGTATCTTCAGTACCTACCTATGTTTTTCATTCTTGATGTGTCTGTTGGCAAGAAGATGCATGCTAGCCTTGTAGCTAGTGAGTTATGCATGGGAGCCAGCTGAAGTACCTGAGACAATGAAGGCAGTATAGTTTGGGTGAGATCGTTTTGTGCTGTACAGTGGGCTTGAGTTCTGACATTTCTTTGGCTAGGAGCTTTGAAGAAGGCAGTATAGTGGTGAGGAAGTGTGTTGGAATGAAACAGCAATAGGAAAGCACAAAAACGTGTAAGGCTTTTTTTGACTAGAGGGGTCTATTGGTTGCCTCATCTTGCTCTCAAATCCTGAAATTATTCTGGACATTGCCATTGTCTTCTTTGGCATAAATACCCATGAAGTTTGTTGATAAAATCTACCTGGTGCAACTACAGTAAAGATGAGCAGTTTTTGTTCAGTTTACTTATCACTGAGGTGGATGTTCTGTGTAGGTCTAGGGGGTTCCTCTGTTTTGGTGAATCATGAGAGTGACAGCTGTCACTGGAATTGTTTTCCCCTCCAGCTTGTTTTCCAATGAATTGGGTAACCTTAAACAATACTGTGAAAATGAACATTTTAAAGCTAAGAAATTTTGAAATAAGGTTGCTTTATATAATCTTAATTTATTGTCATGTGTCACTTTTCCGTGACCATCCATCTCATTCAGTGCAGAGAATTGTTGTTCCCTCTTGACCAGTGATTAAATATGTTTCCCCACACTTAATTACATCCTTGCATTATTTAGCACGTTGCTTAAGCACTGTTCTGAATATATAATATCGTTTTTCTTACGAGTTTTTCCAGAATGCATTGTTTGAGATCTTAAGAGTTTAGCACTTAATACAGATCAGATTTCAAAGAATTTCAAGTGAGACTTCAGTGAAATTGAGATCAGTGAAGTTGATGATCGTCAGGAGAAAGTCTGGCTTAAACAATCTGACCAGCGTTGCAGTGGGTGGTACAAGGACAATATACAGTTCTTCAATGAAATGTTCAACTGCTTTAACAATATGAGGCTATCTTTTCACAGGGTAACTCCTGCAATATTTGTTTGCACATTTCTCAGCATCTTTTATGAATGGGAAAGGTATATCTTACAAATACCATACAAACCACAGCCTTTCATTACACAGCTATTATTTATCCCTGAAGTATTGTGTGAACCAAGTGAAATACATAAATCCATATTGAAAAAGTCAATGATCATATATTTAATGCTTGTATTATAATGGATATATTTGATGTGACAAATTAAGTTTGCACAGGTAACTGAATTTGAAGACTATTTTGAATGCTTGTCTTTGCAACCATAACATTTTAAGATTGCTTGTAACACTGTGTGTATAGCAAGATAAGAAAACCTGAACTTGGTTAATAGACCTTAACTGGGTTGTAGTATTTTGGGACATACAGAAATAGGTGCAAGTGGAGGATCAATAAGTGTTTGCTTGTGCAGTATTCATGTTTTTGTGTAAAGTGACCTTAAAGAGACCTGAAACCTAGTCCACTGTATATTCTTTGCAAGATGTGTATTCATCAGTAAGTCATAGTTTCTCTTCCTGAGCAATTCCAGTATTTAACAAAAAACTTGTGTTCAGTATTTGTTCCAGAGCTGTTGTCATGAGACGTGTTTTTTTTAACAACATTTCCTAAGAGTCTCTGCCTGCTGCTGATGGTTTAGATTGAAGGAGGAATGTAGTTTTGTAACTTGCATGTCCGAGCACTTAGTCTTTGAGAACCACTGTCAGGAATGACAGTATTTGTTGTACTCTCCTTTCTGTATCAGATAGGCAGGCTCCTTTGTACATTACTAAATACGATACTTTGCCCTGTGTTCTCAGGCAAAAAATACACCTCATTTTAAAGCTAATGTTTTAGATCTATTCCCCCCCCCCCTTCAGTTACTGACAAGTATATGGAAGAGACATTAGCTGACAATAGCAAAGAAATGTGGAAGGAGAGGTGTCTGCCAGAGGTCAGATTCGCTACCTGGTGGAAACACTGACCAGCATTAACTGGTGGCAGCTGCTGGCACTGCAACAGTTTTAACATAAAAGTTTCAGGTATAGAATTTCACCCAGTTACTATTTCCTTGATTCTGTGGTGGGTACTGAATCAGTAGTGTTAGATTTTTTAATGCTTTCAACAATCCGTTTTGTATTTCTTGCAAAATTAACACTTGGGGATGGAGCACGCTGTGTTAAAAGTGGTAACTTGGTGCACCCCTATACCTGAAGCTTGCTCAAGCTTTTCTCCAGGTTAAACTGTATTTCAAAATATGTCTACACCACAGTCTGTACAAGCTATTAAAAAAAAAAAAAATCTATCTTGGGTATGGAAAGTAGTGTGCCTAGTCTGCTTCTTTTCTTCCTGTATAAAACTGAGTATAGTAAAATAGGTGATCATATACTGGTGGGCTTGGTGTCATCCCCCAAGCTGTATTTTCTGTCTAGAATGTTCTCAGGATGAATGGATTATCTTGTGGAAAGTGGTGTTGCTTATCTTATCAAAACTATGAGGTACTCTGTAATGATGTAGAATGTGGTTAAAAATGAAAGTAGTTGCTTATCTAGAGCATATTTATAGATCAGCCACGAAGTCACACGTGGTGCTGAGGGGCAGAAGCAACAGTGCTTTGAGTACAGAAAGGGCTCAGTATTGCTAATTACCTTAAATAGCTGATACTTTGTCTGTCATATGGAAGTCTATAGGTACACTTCAGTTTCACTTTTTCATGCTTTTTTTTTTCCTGCAGCTCTAGAATGATGTTGACAGTACACATTTAACTCTGAAAGCAGTGCTTGAAGAACCTAGACTTTTGTGAGGAGCAACATACAAAGGTTAACAAGCAACAGTTTTGTTAAGAAAGTTTAAATACAATGCAGTATGTGAGTGAATAAGGTGAGGACACTACATGAATGCAAAAAAAAGCTAAATATTGAGTGGCTGCTTTTCCGTGGGAATATTATTTTCCACCGTGAGTATTGCTTAAGTTAGTAACCTAAAATGATGTTTCATGTAACTAAGCAATATCAAGAGTACACATAGAGAAGTAAATTAACCTTGCAGAGACCAAGAACTTGACTTAGTAATCTTGGTGGTGTCAACATTAGTATTAAAGTGTAGTATAATACCAGTTAATTTTAACTGAGCAATATACTAAACATAGCATTTATATAGTATTGTGAGCAGCCTGTAATAGGCAAGCTTGTGTAAAGTCTGTATACATAATTTCTGACTTGCCAGTGTCTCATTTGCTTTACATCTGGGGTATTACATGTGTTGTAGAGGGAAGAAACTGAGATGCAGCAAGGTAGGTAGCCATTTGCTGAACATTATCATATCAGTAAGCAGTTCTTTCTAGAAGACACATGCATTACGTGTAGAAGTAACTAATCACACCCACAAGGAAGTAGTGACAGAATGCAGCTACACCATAGTTCTAAGTGACTGGCTGAGACTTCTCAAGGCTTGGCTCAATTTTGCCTTAAATACCTTGTAGATAGTCATAGAGAACAATGTGTAATGTGGAACAGAACAAAGCAAGTGTCTTTGGAATATCAGTTTCAGAAAATACCTTTAAGACGGATGAGTTTTCAGGTCCAGGGAAATCAGACACCTCTAGAACTAACAGTTCTTCCAAATTTTTCATTGTTGCCATTTGTATATTCTAATTTAATTTTCACCACTTTAACCTTTGTGGAATTTTGTTTACAGTAATACAGTAAGTAAACCACTGTGATAGAACAGGCTTGTGTGTCTGTAAACCCATTCTGCAAGAATTGTGTGGGTAGTTTGGTTTATCAACAGCAGGTCACCAAGAGTAGGCAATCCGAAGACAAAAGCTTTGGGCTAAATATATGTGCTAAAGGTATAAAAAGTGATAGTTTTCATAACAACAGAGCTTGCAAAGGAGCACATACAAATATATATGTTAAAACAACTGTGGTAGTAAAGTAATGCTTTCTTACTGGAAGAATGCTAAGAAATGTCAGCAATGCCTCTTACTGACTTTACAATATTTTATTTATAGACATTTGAAAATACAAATATTAATGAAACAGATTAAAGCTTAGGACAACACTTGTCTGTCAATCTAAAATATTCAGACAGCTTTATTGCCACTAATCAGTTGAAGTACAGTCCTATTTTCAGTTTGTACACAGTGGTACATTAGGCTGAGTTGCTCTTCTGAGGCTGTGTGCTTTACAAAGACATTGCTGAAAGCAGTGATCTTTTTCAAATGCAGTGAAGAGTAGATCACTGTGGATATTCATACTTTTAAAGTGAAAATATCCTAGATGAAACCTATCTTTAAATAGCAGTCAAAGGACCAGGCTGTGGTATGCAGTTGTTCACAGATGGAAATCGCAGACAAGAGCGTTATCGGCTTTGGCTTCTTGTGTTAAATATGAGCGCTTTTCCGGTAGAAGTAATGTGGGGTTGAACTTTATGAACTCCATCTCTTCTTCAGTAGGTGATCTTAAAGGGTATTTCCATCATTTTCGTTTTCTTCTTTTAATACCTGATCCACAGGTTTTGGGATGTTGAAGTAAATGATTAAAAGTCTTCATTTTAGCAGTTCAGTTTGATTAAGAAACTCTTACAATGTGTTTCAGTTTCGTACAGTCTTTTGTGTTGTTTTGGCTGTCAATTAGAACCAAAGAGGTGTGCTGATGATTCTCTACTATTTCAGCAACACTGTCAAAGCGCTGGATAGAGAAAACAAAAATTAATCAGTGCTGGCTTCCTTTAATGCTCTAATACTGACAGCGATCCCTGCATCACTTATTTTGCTTCTCCCAACAGTGAAGAGAGTGGAGCTGTGACTGCTACCAAGTGAGATGCTCTGCCTTTTAGTAAGAGCACTGATCCTGCTCTTTCTAGTCCTGATTTTAGTAATAAACAGATTTAATTTGGACAATGGAAGATAACTAGTTGTCTCTCGTCTTATGCTCCATTCCATTTGTGATTGCTACCTGCACAAACTGAAGCACAGAGGTTGTTACGTGGCCTATTAAACTGACATAACTTTTAGTTTATCTTAATATATACCAGGCTGCAAACTGGCAATTTGGAAGCTGTTTCATCTGCTGTCCAGCTATCTCAGAGGGAAGGTGGTCTCCAGGAGTAATATGGTACAGCCAACCATCAGAGAACTTGTGTTAGTTATGCAGTTTTAATGTAAATTAATATCCAGAATGTGCTTCGTCTCTTGTAACCTCAAAAGCATTGCATGGGAGACAGATAATTAGGCTAAGGCAAGCCTACTGTCACATCCCTGAAAAGCCTACTCTGTGCAGCGATAACAGTTTTTTATTCGTATTTAGGTTCAAAGTTTCTGTTTTGCTGAATATGACGATAGCCAATCAGTGTTTTTTGCACTCTAGAACTTGAGTTGTAGAGTGTTTCCTTTATGTGAAAATGGGATTAGAAGTACTCATTTTATAGTTTTGTTGTTGTTTGTTTTTTGGTTTGGTTATTTTTTTTTTTTTTGAGCATGGCTCTTTTTCTTTCATGAGCTTCCAAGAAACTCAACTAGAGTCTTAGGTAGAAGACTGTAAACAGCTGGAGAATTTATCTAGCTACTGCAGCTCTGGTTCTGACAACTTTTCAAAACAGTTCTAGGAGTATGTTTTAAACTCGATCTTATTACTCACAGTATGCAGGAGCTGATGGTTTGTCTAGCTTGATAGATCAATCATTATGTATGGTATACTTTTGTCTTGATATAGGAAGAATTCTCTTGGTCATAGTGTAATGCAGTTAATCCTTATTAAAATTATTAAAACTGTTTGGAACCACCCCTCCCCATCATCTCACCTCTTCACCATTTTTTTCTCTGCCCAGTGCATATTGTCTTGTTGATTCAATAAATCTTATAGGGATGTTGTACACTCTTCTGTTGTAAAACACCACCAGTGTGTATGGTTGCCGTGAATCCTGTCCAGAACTCTTTCTTATTAAAAAAGATCCATCCTAAAGAGAAGAGTAGTTAGTGTATTCAGCTTATTTTTTACAAGTTTCAGTTTGGTTTTAGCTTAACATTTTCATGTCTATTAGAATTAAACCCTTTTCTTGCCTCAGAAAAACTGCACAGTACATGAGAAATAGAATGCATTCCTGCTGTCCAAGAGTAGTTTACAAAGGTCATTTAGGAGTTAGCTTTTCTGGTACCTGCTCTCTCTCAGAGAAAGAATAAATGAAGATACAGTGGTAGCAGTCTGTTGGGGTCTACAGATTATTAGGAAATTAAGCTATTCAGTGGCATCAGGTAGGCAAGGCAGTGAGAGGTGGAGATACTCTTTCTCCAGATCTGTAAAATGCACTTCAATGAGTCTTACACCTACAGCTGACATTGTAGCCTAGTACTCACTAACTGGTTGTAGTCTACACTGGTGATAACCCCAATACTCTGCCCCTTTATCCTGCTTTGTGGAGTTCAGCAAAAGTAGAAACGTATCTGATGCTGAGGATGCAACTCTGCATGTTTCTGTTCCCTTCTGTGACACTAGTTTTTGTACACAGAATAGTTGAGGCAACTCAAATTCTCCAAATACCTAAATGCATAGCATTGCTCTTTCAAAATACACAGCAGCATCAGCCTTTCAAAATAGTAGCTGATTTTACATGAGCCATTGGACAGTGGTGGAGACCATTTAAGTCACAGGGCTTTGCCTTTTTTGATGGATGCATGTGAGCTGTCACATCATCCTCAGCTTTGTAGTCTGTAACAGCTCTCTGCAGTGCAGCAGTCCAAGTTACACAAATGCAGCTTTGTCTTGGGATGGAAACCATAGTTTGACTACAGTAATTTCATGCTTGACAGTATTTGCATGGCACAGTATTCTGACCTGTTCAGAATATAGCTGGTGTTCTTAGAATATTTCTGGTTGTCTTAATTTTTTTATTTGAAATTGTGTGTTTGGTTTTTGTTGTTGTTGTGGGCTTTTTTCCCCATAAAATACTATAACGTGACCTACCTTGTTTGATCGGTACAATGCATCTTCTGCAGTTTTCCTATCACACGTAGCAGCATACCATGCTTTACTATGAACGCCAGCATCCTAGAAAGAGAGAATATGTGTTTTACGTGTCAAAAATGATAATAAAGAATATGGCCTGTATGGGAGTTATTACAAAGTAATGACAGCTGTGAAAAACTCAAATGCAGAACACTTTAGAAAACACAGAATTCTGTGAAAATTTTACTGAGAGGTCACTGGTTTTATTGTATGGAAAACAAATCTAGTGTGTCAAAAGAGTGGTAACAGATGTGTGATAGAAGTCTGATACTTGACAAGACAGGAAGATACTTTAAAGAGAGTAGTCAGATTCAACTGGAGGATAGTTAGGTATTTTTAAAGCAGGAGGCTGTGCTAGTGTAATTTGAAGAGGGTATCCAGGAAATGCTGAGGTATAAATTGACCATTAGCAATAAGTGCTGCTCAGCTTTACATTAGTCAATGAAATGTCTAGATTTGATAGGCATCTAAGCTGTGGGAATGAAGTTTCCAATATACTTAATTCTCTTTGTGAACATGATCATGATTGCTTCCATCTGGATAACATGGAGGTTGGGTTAAGTACATCTTCTGCTCTTTCTGTTGCTGTTAAATAAGGATAACTGGATAGAGTGCTACAAGACAGAGGAATAATTAATTTATTTTCTCTATTAATACAGTAGTTCAGCTCTCAGTGCTTTTAACAGAGACACAAGACATGGTTTCATTTCCAGTACTCTGTTAGATTGAGTTTGTATATATCCTTACATTTGAAACAGTGCTCTTATCTAAAGGCATAAAATCATGTTTACTGTGGAGAAGGATTACATCAATAATAGAATACAAGAGTGGCTTGTATTTTATAGTTTATCTCCCGGGTACCTAATTTCTGCATGTTATCCCCGGTGAACGCCTCACAAAGGTCACCCTTCTCTCCATGTCATTAAATGCTAGCAGTGTTCTTTACAGCAAATGAACTTAACCTGGTCTTCCAGTGGAAGACATAGGACAAAGGGGCTTTATGAATGGGGAAGTACATGGTAGATACAAGGTAGAAAGATAGGCACCCTAATGATAGGTGGATTCTGTTTAAAAGATGAAAGATCTCATGACAAAGGAAGTGCAAAGATAAGCTGTGAGGAGATGATAGCAGTTGGGAGTGAGTAATGAGATAATTTGAGTAAGAGAAGCAGTGGTAGAAAACCGCAGGATTGAGTGGACATTAGGGAACAGGAGTGGAGTTTAGGGGAAAGGAATGGGGTATTTTAGAGAAGTATGAAAAGAAATAATACTCAAGGGAAGGACAGGATGAGTGATTAGAAGCAGAATATCCTAATAAATACTTCTGGGTATTAACCTTTGTGGTCATTTGAACAGTTTTGCTCCAACTCTAGTAAACAAGCTTAATAACTCATTGGTCCTTTCCAACCCTAACCATTCTATGATTCTATAAAGCTTTGTCACCTCTATAAAAAAACAGATTAAAAATGAAGTTGTTCATTTTGGTTGGGCTGGTCTAGCTGACATATCACTTCCAAAAAGGGAATGTCTTGGCTTCTCCCTTGCACTCATTTTGTTGCTCATCTGATCCTACAGTGAAATAATTCACTTTAATAATCTCACAGAAAAAATAAATAATTATATCCTTTTTTTGTTTTTCTTGTTTTGTGTTTGAGTGCCAGGCTATTTTTTTGTCAATCTGATGAGTTGGCTCAGCCCATTGCAGGATCAGAGGGACACCAGAGAAGCCTGTGGCAGGGAAGGGAGTTTACAGTGAGGAAAGAGCAAAGCCTCCATTTTGGAAGGCATTACACTAAATTCTTAAACTGCCCTAAGCCATAATATGTAACTTTACTTCCAGAGTTCTGTGTGTTTCTCCAGTCCCACTATTCATTGGGAAAAGGATAAGAAATTGCAGGTATGCAGAATACTTAACCACTGAGAATGAGTCCAGTAAACCAATCTTTGTTAAACAGGACAAGGAATCATCTACCCCCAAACTTTTATTCTAGCATTATCTGCGGTTTATAATCTGGAAGCAGGGAGCTGCTGCCAAAGTTTGGATGGGAACCAAGCAAATAATAACCTTATGGGTATGAATCATGTTTGCAAATCACCAATATAGTACAAGAATCTGCAGCAAATAATATCACTATATGTAATAGGTGGGAAAATGACACAAACAGTGAATATATTTTCTTTACTTAAAAAAGAACAAACCACCAAAACCAACAAAAACAACCCACAACAAAAAGCAAGAAAGAAAACAAACCCAACATAATCAACAAACCCCCTCCCCCAAAAAAACAACCAAAAAAGGCCTCCAACAAAACAAAATGGATGTTTTATTGAGCTCTGGTTTTACCCATGGCTGTTACATAAAAGCTGCAAATGTAATTGCTGCAAGCTGTTTGTTTAGTGTCTGCTGGATTGTTTATTTGAAAGCAATTTTTATAAAAATATCCAGTATGACAGTTTTAATTTTTTTCCAGAACTTCAAGTCCTTTGTGTTCTTTACATTGTATTATCTTTGTCACGTCAGGCTTTCGAACATTCAATGTTATTGGCTTTGTATAATAGAGCCTTTGTTTTGCACTCAACAGAACTATTTTTACCTTTTTTGTGACTACTAGGCTTATATGAATGGCTTCCTGCATTTTATAGTCTCCTCCAAAATTTAAGGAGAATAGTACTGAAATGAAAATAACTTTGCATTTGCTTAAATTATTCAAAGCTTCATGTTGCAATGAAACACAAAAAAGAATTGGTCGTAAAACTGACAGCATTAACTGTAATGAGGTCTGTTTAAAGGAACAGAAAGGACTAAGACTAAAACGTATAAAGGGAGGCATCACAGCATCCTCTGAGAGGGGCAGCAGTGACTTTCTTCTCGGTTCTTAAATCTTTGCTGACACCCCAAACCACAATAAATAGGGAAATGTTCATAAAAGTGATTCTACCCTCTGCATCCTGCTGTGTTGGGCTAACGAGCAGAGAATCCCTGTTTCCTTCTACAAATTTCTGGAGTTTCTTAGCATATCACATCAGGGCAGGCTAATGCTGATAGCTGCAGATGGCTTCATTGTATCTGCATGGTGCATATTATCTTTTTTTTTCAGGACACAGTGTGTATAGCTATAAGTTAGAAAAAAAGGCAATTAAAAAAACTGCAGCCATCTATATCAAAGACTAGATTTCCTTGTTTGAATCATGTTGAAGTGTTACAAACTGGGGAGTCAGGAGGACCTGAAACTAAGATGCTTTTCTAGGTTTTATTTAAAGTGCTTGGTAAAATGCCAAGGTTTGGTATAATGCTAACTGTATATTTTCCTACAGTTTGTTAAAACTCCTGTGCTTTATAGTCCAAGCATTTATTTTGTATGAAAGTTAACATTCAGATTATTTGTGCTACAGAAAATCTTTGCTGCAAAGGGGACATGCATGACCTCTACCAAAAGGAGAATGGTTTTTATTTAGAAAGGGGGTAGAGGTGAAAAACTACTTTAGAGGAAGGGGTAAGATTTCTGTAATGCAGATTTACTAATGTCATACCTGGTCTGCAGTACTTGAAATTGATGAAATGCTACTGTGAGGGGAAGTGCCCAGAGAACGGTTTGCAGCTTCTGGCACTTCTAGAAAAGAGAACAACATGTGTAAGTTTTCAGTTATATTATGCTGTAAGAAATTAATGTGTTACTGGAAGATCTGGAAATGCTTGACCTTTGGTATGACTCAGGAAAGCTATCTACTGTAAATGGATGAGCTCTATACAAGTGCCTGGGACACTTGCCTGCACAAAAGAGGAGTCTTGCATATAAGAGAGAAAGGTTCGGTTAGTAACAGTTTGAGTAACAACTTCGTTAATAGCCAGAGCTAGACTTCAAATGCAACATGCCCAACCCCCTGTGAATCAGTGTAGCAATGGATAAAGAAAATGCAGGAACACCATGCAAAAAGCAGTCAGTCCAGTGTGAGTAACTGGCATGTAAGTGAGGGTGTCAGGAGAATTTATCTAGCTCAGAGGTATTTTTTCACTTATATAGTCAAACTGAAATGTTTCTATGTGTATGCAAGAAGTCTAGGTAGCTCAGTCAAGAAACAACTAATAGGAAAGATTTATGAAACTTAAAATTATAATTGTTATAGCAAAGCTCAGTAAAAAATACCTATTAGGGCAGAAATACAGAGGTCAAAAAGTTTAAGAATTTAGAAGGGAAATGGTTGAGCAGTATTGCATAATAATGATATGGTAGAAATATGGGAAATAAGTATAGATAATTGTTTTCTGGTAAAGAATCTTGGTTAAAGGTAGTATAGCTGTCTGCTATAGGTACTTGTGATCAGAGTTGGGTAAAGATCAGTGTCATACTAAAGAAGATAACTGTATAAACTTGAGGTGAGACATTGTTGGGGCAGTTTCAGCTCTCAATGAATAAATAATCATGTAAAGAAGGCTAGTCAATATGAAGAAATTTGTTGGTTTTTTTTTTCCCTGTCAAATTTTGTCTGATGAGCTGCCAAAGTTACAGCTGAGAAGAATGTTGTATAAATAAAGAATTACCAGAAGTCAGATGGAATTAGACTTTACAAAAGGAAATTAAAGTAAGGGATAAGAGATTCCTTAGCTTTGTAGAAAGAGAAATGGAGATGTCTGCAGACAGAATTTTATAGATTTTAAGGATAAACTAGGTAACTAAACCAATAGTAGTGCTGGTACAGAAATGGAAATTTCCACAACCATATTGGGAGCAAAAGTGAAATAGCTTAGTGGAGTTGAACTGGTGGGCCCAGATAATCCTTAGCACAAATTTTAGAACCTGGCATATAAAATTACAGAGCTGGTAACAATTATTTTAAATAGATTTCAAGTCAGGGTGGTACCGTGTGATTAAAGCGTACCAAACAATTGCTATACTTAAAGTGGAAAAAGTGACCTGAGCAGCTATAGGCCTTTTTGTTCTATTCCACAGAACACAAGGCCCTAGGAAACAACTCAAGGGAAGAATACGAAGATGTGGGAGGTAAAGGTACAACCAGCAAGAAAAGAATCTGCAATTTAAACATGTTATAGCTTTTTCATAAAACAAGAGTTCTACAAAGAGAATAATGTACTTTACTTTAGTAGAGCAGTTGATACTGTCCCATATTGGAAATTAGTACTTTTTATGAAGAAGATGAAAGTTATCATGATGCTTGCATGGTGACAATGAAGAAATAGTAGGTTATGTTGAAGTGACATTACTGATAGGGACCAACTTTGTATGTGATGAAGTTGGTACTGGACCTGACACAGAGTAAGAGTGTGTTAACTAAGTTTACTAGTCAGAGAATCATTGAGCACCAGATGACCTTAAGGAATAGTTAATACTGTAGGGTAAGAAAAGTTAAAGCACATCTGTTGAGTCACAAGCAGACAAAGGTAAGAGCATCAGCCTATTGCATGAATATGAACCATTATACTTCCACAACATAGGAGATACAATTGCAACATAAATTAAGCAAACATTTCCAGGAAATGGAGAGAAGTACTAGTAACAGCCTGTAAGTTTAAGCTACGCCACATGCAGATTTCCAAGTGCAATTCTGATTGTCCATCTACAGTGTGAAAGATAGGTTTAGACTAACGCATGTGCAGAAAAGGCTGGTAGGAAGGTCAGGCAAATTGTTAACAAGAGAATAGAAAAATACTAGATCTGATTTACACTTCTTTGCAAAGAAACTTCATATACATATCACCTAATCTGTCATTAACTGTAAACTAAAACAAAGTCCCTCTTTAAAAATATTACTTACAGCAGAGCTTTGGCATTTGCAGTTGTAAAAATACTTTCTTCCCCACCCCCTCCCCAGAAAGAAAGACTAAATTGCTGGATACAATAATGTTCTCTCTGGCTTCTAGGCAGCAAAAGCCTGAACAGCTCAGAAATGTCATATTTAGGGTTCTTCTGTGGCAAAGAAGATTGATGGAATCTTTATTGTTATGGTAACTGACCCAAACTGTCTTTGGTAGACATTTCCAATGGTCACAAATAGGAATGAAGCACCCAATTTCCATCAATTTATCCAATAACCCTGACATACTCCATTTTACAAGCTGAGCTAAGCCTGGGATACTTGATCTCCTCTTTGTGTGCCTTAGAGACAAATATTAATTCCAAACTAACGAATATGCATGGTATTTTGAAATAATCTTAATTCAGAGATTAATTTGACATTACAAGTTGATCACATTTTAATTCAAAATCTAAATTATACTTACTTGGCAGAATTGAGGACTTTGGGAGCAAAGGCCTGAAATAAATTTGAAGAGGTTACAGAAAGGTCTGAGGAGCTCCACCCAGTTCTGAAAACATTAAATTTGTGTGTTTGAAGCATGCAGTAGTAGGATGTGTTCCATCTCACCTATCTGTTCATTGAGAAATAAGGGCCATATATAGGTCTTAAAAAAAAAAATCATATCCCACTAGTGACTATTAGGAATTTAAACATACGGTTTAAATTTCCATCACCTAATTAAAGGTTATATCCTCCCATGCTTTTTGGTGGTGTTTATAGGATTTGGATGCATTTGCTATGTTTTATACTTGCTATTGTGAGGCTTCAGGAAATATCACTTTCAAAATACAAGAGAAGGTTATAGAGAAAACAGTGCTCCCTTTTGAACTTTTCACAGCTGTGTTCAGACTGAGCAGTAGGAGCAGATGCATTGAAATATTCAAGATGATGGAAAGGGATTTTACTTTTGGACACCACTTGGAAGGGGTGGAAGCGGAAGCTCTTGGCTGGAACCTCGTCGTCTTTCTGCTGCTGTGGGTTTTTCTGTAGTTTGGGAAAACAAATTGTAGAGTCAAGATTTCTTCAGAAATGTAATGTCCCAGATAAGACAGTCCCAGTAGTTGAAAGAGGATTTCCTTTCTTACTGTAACTTTTGGGTTTTCCCCTTACATGGCAGCTTGCCATCCTGCTGCTTTCTTTATTAATTAGTGGCATACCACCATATTTCTGGGCAAATAGCTGTGCTATGAATGCCTACAGGAGCTCAGTGGGAGACATGCCTTTCGTGAGGCGAGCTGCATGACATGGTGGAGGGTGCTGGGGCAGGCTGTCTGCAAGAGCTCAGCCAGAGGAGATGCAGCTGGCTGGCTGCATCTTACCCTTGTGTTAGACAGCAGCTCCTGCTGCGCTTGTGCATGGAGGAACTGCCAACCTGCACAGAGGCGAGATGCATTTTCTGCCTGTGCAAGGGACTGGCTCTTGGCAGGAGTTGGCTCTCTGTGACGTAGTTCTGGCTGAATTTAGAATGATGTCCTCAAGCTTTGCCTACTTCTCCCCTACTTTAAGGACTGTATGGCACGTTGCTGGTCCATTATGTCCTACGTTACCCTGCCAGTATCCTCAACAGTTTTACTGTGACTGCTTTTAGATAACAATGGTATTCAGTGCAAGTAAGGCTGGCCAGATCCAGTTTGAAACAGCTAAAACCAAACCTCCCTCAAAAACCTAGAATAAATTTAATGTGGTGGTGTTTCATGTTTTTAATAAAAAGAAAACGAAATTCTGGTAAACAACTTTTTTGCAATAGTGGAGATCATTTACCTTCATTTGTAGTTAAGGTCTCTCTGGAAGGTGGACATGGTTTCTGCAATAAACCAGAAGAAAACCAAATATTAAATGGCATGTCACTTGTACAGCAAACGTTTATTTTTCTTTTATACTTGATGTGAACTAGTTTATGTTTAGAATTGACAGCATTCTGGAGACATTACGAGGTAGGGACATGGCCATGCTGTGAAGAGCCTCTAATTCTATGACCTTGAAGCTTGGGATTTTGCAAAGTAGATTTGGAAAGAATCCCAGTTTGTGTATATAAATAGATGGGCAGAATTAAAATCTAGAGATGCATGCCTTTTTTTTTTTTTTTTAATGTAAGTTTGTGGTATAACAAATGGCTCATTCTTATCTCAAAATATCAAAAAATGAAGTCTATCCCAAATACTTGAGATTCAAAATTATAACATTTAATCTTTGCCAACCTATTTTGACAAATGTCTCAACAAATTTGTTTTTGCTGAGAATTAAACTTTTTTTTTTAAGTTTTCAGTAAAAACTTGCCCAACTTCCCACTTTTTTTTTTTCATCTTGAAACAATTATTATAAACTGTCAGTTTCAAAACATTTTTCAAATTAATTTCTTTGAAAGTTTCAACCAGTTCTCTCACTTTCTCCCACAAGAGGTTTTGGGCTATTTTTCTAATGATGAAATACTTACTGAAAATACTCTGACAAATTCTGGTAAAATCCTGCATCTTCCTTGAGCTGTCACAGTAGATCCATGTTCCCCATATACAGCCCTTTATATTTCAGGGAATACTTATGAATGGTCTGTGTTCCCACTTATTTCTCATTTTATTCAGTTCTTGCACTGTTTTTATTGTTAAATCCTAGTGTACCAAATCCAAACATCCCTTTAATCAAAATAATTTTCTGTTTGAGCTTTCTCACTGCTGCAGTGTTCATATAACAGTATCCAAATATTTCCTTTCTTTATAGCTCTCTTTCCCCTATTGTCTTTATGTATTTATGTCATACCCAAACTCATGATAAAAATAAATTTTATAGTAAATTAAAAATCACCTCTAAAATTATTGTTTGATTACACAACTACAAGTCAACTTACTGGTGAATTTATTGCATTAGAAGTTTTCTTTCTGCAGATTGAAGGAAAAAGAGTATGGTTACTTAGCAGATACATCAATTCATTTAGTGAGTAAGCATCAGGTTCATTGATTCCCAAGATATTTCTGGCCAAGACGGGATGCATCTCCTTAATGTATAGCTGTAGCACTTGGGGAAAAATAAAAAAAATAATAAGGGTGTCTGCTGTAATGTAGGTACTTATGATACCAGTACTTTAGATGCCAACTTGGTTGGGGCAGGAGACTTTTAATGAAAAACACACCTTCCCACATTTATAGGCATAGCTATTGCTGCACTGTGGGACTAAATGAAGCAAGCTAGCCAGCATCCGCCATCAGTGGCAGACAGTGAAGGACAGTGCCCCTGGCACAGAAATCCTGTTCTTCCAGAAATAACAAAATTAATAGCTTGCCTTTACCTAGTCAGGGTATCATTACTGAAAGGCAATAAAAATTACTCCTAAATTCTGACTGACGTAGGCAAGGGGAGAAGTTAGCTCCTAATAACTTAATAGCTCCTACTAACCCACCCCCATCAAAGAAATATTTATTATATTTTTACTCACAAGCCCCTTGGCAATGGAGACGGAGCTGGTCCAGTGGGAAATCTGGATTCTTGTGTGTTATTGAAACTATGATCTAGAGATGCAAATGACATATTTAGTATGCAATATTAGCTGCCACTGAACAGTGGATTTTCCTCACTGCCATTTCAGCGTTAATGTAATAAAAAATATCCATTGGTTTAATTTTTATCTTAACATGTTTTCCCACTCATTTTATTGCTGAGTGTTATGGATAAAACTTACACTGACACACTCCACTACATGCTATAATTAAGGTCACCAGTGACATATTGAAAACAAATCCCGCTCATATTGCTATGTTTTCAGTGCAGAATACTTACTTTCATGATTATTGTTTGCTTCATGTTCCTGTAATGGAAAAAATGTGTTAGATTTGGTAAGGAACTATTAAAAAGGGAATTATTAAATGGGAAGTGCATAAATAATCTGGTTTTGGTAATCTACAATTATAGTTACAGAAATATTTGCACAGAATACTTTTCATCAGCTTTTATGACAACATTTGACAAATTTTAGCAAACATCAATCTAATTTTGAACATTCTAATAACTCTGAGATTGCTTGTAGTATTGAGAAAACTTTGCCCTGAAATTTGCAGCGAGACCTTTTGGTTCATGTTTCATGACAGGGCTGGAAAGCAGAAATTTTGCAGCAGATTTGAATATACTAAGAACATAATCTTCCACTGAATAATTGATTCAGAGTAAACTTTTCACCATGCTAGAACCGAAGTGATCCAACTCATTCCCTGCCTTCCTTTGAGATGCTCTCTTCTGACTCCCACTTCTGTTTTAGAGAACTGGTCTCCCATTTGATAAGTACTTTTCAAAGAGGCACCAGTTATTAATTTGTCTGTCTTCATCCACCAGGCCAGTGGCTTTTCACTAAGTTGGTCACAAATGCATCCATTCTCTGATTGGAGAGGTGCAATCCATCATCCAACAGTTGAAAGAGTGAGATGTGGAGAAATTTTTCTCCCAGTCAGCCCTGGCCTTTGAGAGGATCAAGGTTTACAGTTCTGTTAACATGATTATTGCTGGTTACTGTTGAGAATGGTCTGAATGGGAGCAGTTAACAGATGTTTTGGTTATTGTTTTGTTTTGTCAGTATGCATAGTTGGATGGAAAGGCACTGCATTGAAAAATATGTTCTTTCCCATGTTTTTGTCTAAAACTGTAAGGGCTGGCCATTGACACACCAAGCAAAGACCCAGAAAGTTGTACTACACTGTGTACTTCCTTCCTAGTCTGACTCTTGTGCCAAACTGGGTAACTGCAAGTACCCAGGAGCTGAATACATGCATTTTATGGATAAGTGTTTCTTTGGGAGATCCATCCTTGGTGCTGTACCTAACAGTCTGTGGCCCACAAAAAACAATAGTGTCTCTTGATTGTTTGCAAAGCTAATATGATATCCATGGGTAAGCTCTGAGAATGTTAATGGAGAGGTTTCAACTGCAGTATGGCACTTGAGTCTGTTCTGAAGCAGTATTCATTTTAGCGCTGATCAGACAGTAGAACTTCTGTCCAACATTCTCCCTTCAGAAAGATCTCTTCCCCTTCCTCTCCCT
>JASSUY010003124.1:0-41731 GCA_032466535.1 Forpus xanthops | reverse complement strand
CTCGTGAAGAGTCCCTCCCCAGCATCCCTATAGGCCCCCTTCAGATATTGGAAGGCTGCTATGAGGTCTCCACACAGTCACTCTTCTCCAGGCTCAACAGCCCCAACTTTCTCAGCCTGTCTTCTTACGGGAGGTGCTCCAATCCCCTGATCATCCTCATGGCCCTCCTCTGAACTTGTTCCAACAGTTCCATGTCTTTTTTATACTGAGGACACCAGAACTGCACACAATACTACAAGTGAAATCTCACAAGAGCAGAGGGGTAGGATCACCTCCCTTGACCAACTGCCACGCTCCTTATGATTCAGCCCAGGATACAGTTGGCTTTCTGGGCTGAAGGGCACACTGAAGCTGACTCATGTCCATTTTCCCATTGATCAATACCCCCAAGTCCTTCTCCTCAGGGCTGATCTGAATACCTCAGACTGCCCAACCTGTAGCTGTGCCTGGGATTGCTCCAACACAGGTGCAGGACCTTGCACTTGGCATGGTTAAACTTCATCAGGTTGGCATCAGCCCACCTTACAAGCATGTCAAGGTCCCTCTGCATGGCATTCCTTCCCTCCAGCGTATCAACCAAACCACACATCGGCAAACTTGCTGAGGGCACACTCAATCCCACTGTCCATGTCACTGACAAAGATGTTGGACGAGACCAATCCCAACACCAATTCCTGAGGGACATCACTAGTTACATTTGTAAGAAATACCTTTCATTCTGTCTAAAAAACACTATCCACAAATTGCTCTTTTATCTACTTAAAACTAAGCGTAACCCAGAAGACTGCAGATAACCTATGGATTCCAGCATCACTGTTCACACACTCTTTAGACAAATCGTGCCATCATTAACACATTGTTCTGTGTGCATAGGTCCAAAGTTTATCTTTGTGAATGAAGCAGTAGTGGGATAGCAGTACTGCTATCTCAGCAACAGCACTTTGCCAGCTGCTGCCTGGGGAGCCTGCACCATGGTCCTTTGCTGCATAGCATGGACCTGACAAGGCTGCTTGTCCTCCTATGCTTCAAATCATCACTTGTGGACTGAAATAAAAAAAATTATGTGAAGCACATGAAAACACTGAGGTGAAATATCAATTTTGTGGTGATCTACACATACAGACTGTGTCCAAAAGCAAGAAACCTACTTAACAAGGTGGATTAAAATATCTGTTTGACCAACAGGAAAAAGAAACATGCTAAGATTTGGTGGCCAGAATAAGAAAAGCAAAAGGCTTGTGACGTCATGGTTGGCAAGCACCATCTGCACCAACATAATTCCCCTGGAGTATCTTTGGTTAAATTACAAGGAGTAAGATAATCCATAATACTATAGATGAAGAATCACAAGGTGTTTTAGGTCAAGCATCTTAGGATACTGAAGCATACCAGAAGTAAACGGTGTAACTATTTACATTTAGATATGTGCTTCTAAACCATATATCTATACAAAAAATACTACAACAAAATCTAAAAAGCTTTGAAATTCAAGTGTTTCCTCTATGCTTATGCAAGCTGGACTAAGTTTTTTTACTCACAAATGAATCATCCACACAAATGCCTGTGCTGTTTGTTCCATCCCCATATGTTCCAGAATACTATTTTGTCCTACTTTTGTGTGTATACAAAATTAGAATTGCAAGTTGCATCAATTTTAATCTTTAAATTGGTTTTATTTACAACCTCTAAAGTTTCCTGATTATTTCTAGTAACATTTGCATCAATGTTTGCTTAAATTATTCATGACATTTCAGTTATATCATTGGGTGCTTCAAAGTAAAACTCAAAGTAACTTTTCTTTCCTGAGAACAAAGATATACTTTCCTTGCTGTCAAACACAAATTCATAGGAAGATGAAAGAAATGCCAAGAATTGTTAATAGACAAATTCAGGGAGTAAATTATAAACAGAAATATAGAAGTATTCCCAGTGGAAATAGAAAACTCTCTAAAAATGCCTCCAAACACCAATTAAGTCTATCCAATTAGGATAATATTTATCTAGGTCAGGACTCAAAAATTTTTTGCTGTTTAAGTAGCATCAGAATTAAACATCCTGCCTGCATGAGACATGTGACTGGAGAAAGTTGCACTGCCATGAGCCAGACCCAGAGACTCACTGGGCGCTGCAAAGCATCTGCTGGTGCCAGATAAAGCCCATCCCTGACACACCAAGGGATGGACTCTGCTTTGGGCTGTGGTCTTGCCCTTGTCCACTCCAGCCTTGTGTTGGTTCAGGCCTGGGGGATCCAGGGGGATTCAACCAAACAGGAGATAGGACAGCACAGGGACTGCAACCTCTTCAATGTCCCTGCTGTCCTCCTTTCCTCCACCGCACAAACACACTCTTTTCCTTCAATAAATGTAAAGCAAATAAAGCTACACAAAGAATATCATGGGATTTGCATACATTACTGCTTTGTTAAAGATGAGAAATCAGAACTGTAATTCTTTACCCTTAAACTAATAGAAAATGTAAAACATGATTCAGAACCCATGGATTTAATTCACCACAGTCTTATTTTCATGTTCTGACATTGAGACAAATGTATTCGTATATCTCAATGGAAGAGCAGGACACTATGAAACTTTTCATTCGAAGCCTTCAATTAATACTCTCAATGAAAAGCTTTCCTTCTTTTGTTAAGTATGTTTAATAACAATTTTTAGTGAATATAAGCAATAATATTTAAGAATTAAATGCAACTTCATAGTAAATAACTATTAAATCAGCTCAATTTTACATTATGAAATTCATGGCAACATTTTTTTTCATAGGACTGAGGTGAATTATTCCTAAAAAAACCCACAAAACAAAACAAACCAAAGAAAAAAAAAATACAAGGAAAGCACAAGCTATTTTTTCGTAGTAATTCATCTTCCTCAGACGCACGATTAAGCATATTTATGTTTTCATAATACATTTATGATTTCACACCAGATCATGTGAAATGGGAAGTTTCATATGGCTTTGAAACACAGCCAAATGGAAGTGTGTAAAAGGCTGCCACTATTTGCCTGAAACACCAGATAGTGACAACAGAGGTCGATTCTCTTATGCAAGTGATAAAGAGGTCATGAACACTTATTGAAATAGGTGGTTTCCTCTTTCACCAGGAGAAAACAGAAAAATGTGGTTAAAAAGAAGTTTGGACTGAGCAGCCTTCCCTGAAGAATGATTTCATTGAAGGGTAGAAAAAAGGCAGTAATAAACTATTTTTCGCTTATCAACATCTTTTGCATTAGAATGCTAATAAGCATCAGTGTAGGAACAAGGCATTTTAGCTACAGCTCTGATAAAATACCCCTGTATCAGGTCTGAAACAAGTTCAGCTAAAGTCTTCAGCAGTTTTTCAAGGGGAGAGTTTAAGTGAAGAAAATATGGCAGACAAAGCGTTGCAGCAAGACATTTTTGCTTTTCCAATTCTTGCTTGCTGTCTTTAAGCTTACCAAGCAAAGAGAAGAATCATCATGGAGGGAATATTATTTTTAGTGATATTTCCATTAGCCAAACTGTGAATGATGTTGTCATCATCTACCTCATTGACAAGAGTGGGTGAAAGCCTCGGAAATAAAATTCACATTTTAAAATCTACAAATATTTATTTATTTTGTGGCAATGGAAACAAGGAAGGGATGCAGTGAAAATGCGTGTTAAACTTGCTAAAACTGTTCAAGCTTAAAGAGATATTTAATCTTGGCAGATGCACATAAGATCTTAAAAAATAAGTATTATTCTTGCTAAAGATCTTGAAGAAATAGTCTGAAGAAAGAAAGACATCTGCTAGGCATTATCTGAATAGAAATAAATGAATAATGATGTAAAGCAAAGGCAACAGATGGTCCACAATTCACAAGGCAGCCCGAGATGTGGAATGAGCTCAACCAGTTCTTCAGGCCTAGGTTGGTAGAATGGCACAGTAGGAAGATATGTGCATTCACATGAAATGTTTCGGTAATATTTTCTGTATACATCCCTTCCATTTTCTTATAGTAGTATCTATCGTTCTAACACTTTTATTTGATACCAATATGTTAGTAGATGCCAAAGAAACATTAAAAGGCTACAATATAGCCAAAGGAAGAAGGTGAGATGGGAACTAATCTCATTCTTAAACTACACATCATGAGGGTGAAAATGGCTTACATAGGCAAACTAGAAATTTGTAAGTGGGAAAAGTAAAGTTTGGAATTTAAAACACAGAGAGTAGATTTTATAAAGCAATATATTAATGATTCTTTATTAAGATGCTCTTTAAGGATACTGCTTCAATCTTAAAGATCAGGAAATTAAAATCTACTTGAATAAGCATGCTCTTGTAGCTGCGTTAGAGACTTGCTCACAAGGTGACATATAGCTTCAGAGATAAAAACTGACAACCTAGTTAAATTTTATTAAGGCAGCCACGTTCCTTAGATACGATCACACCGCAAGCACTGCCAATTAAAATCAGATCATTTGACCTCCACTGGGGAAAAAAATTCCCTCATCTAACAAATAATTTCAAAAAATATTAAGAAATCTACACACAGAAAGAAGACTAAAGTTTATTTCTGCTTCATAGCTCAAAATAGTCACTATTCTTCATGGCCTTCAAATTCAGAGTCAGGAATATCTGTTAAAGTAGTTAATGGGAAAAGAAGAACTACCTGGTCTGAAAATGAAGATTTTTCTCATGTCCTGCAAATAAGTCAGAGTTGGGTTTCAATTTTCACCAATAAAAAAGTTGAAATTTATCCACATTAATATTTGGAATATCACTTTATTTTCCACTTTTAGCTTTTGCAGTAAATTGTGTTTGCAAAAAGCACTGTGTGACAACCACTAGAGCAGGCCTCCGTAAATAAATATTTGATTTCAGACCTTTTCAGACAGAGTTCTTCACCTCTGGCTCGTGTGAAAAGGGTAAAAGGTTTTCAAGAGAATGTTCTGCAAATACAGAGTAGTTATTTCAGAGATAAAACTATACCACATCTTATAAGAATTTCTTTTGAAAGAGCTACACTAAGTGGAATATTATTTTGGAAATATGTAGTACTGTTAGCACTGCTTCTTGGCACGCAGGTAGACGAGAGGCCTCACAGTCACTCACACTGAACAAGTTTCAGTGATACATGTTGTATGACTAGTTCTCTTTTCCTCTCTAATGTTTTAGTATCTCTCTTGTTTCTGCTGCACTAAAAGGGCTGTATTAGAAAACTGAGAAACCATTTCTTTTGTTGTCAAGATAAATACTGACCAAATCAGCAATATAAAAGCCCTGGGTTTTCAGACATCTGAATGTGACTCCAGTTGCACTGCATCACTGCATTACGCTGTATGAACATACATATGAGGATGCGTCTTTTTTTCATTTCTCAAAAAAACTCACTATGCATTTAAGACAATCTGTATTATTAACATCAATATTTCAGGGGGATTTTAAGGATGCTTCCGAGTGAAAAAGCACAGTACTGAACAGCAGCAGCAAATGACCATTGTATGCAGGTATATGTGTTGATATACTGTTAGCTGTCCAGAAAGTTGATCTCGCATCAAAAGCACTCCCAGACATTTCTGCATGAAAACAAATAAACAAACCTTTTACTCCCTCCTTGCAGCCTTTCTCCAGTTACAATTAAATAACTAAACACAGCAGGAGTGAACTAATGGCTGTTTATCTGAAACAAGGGGGATGGAAAAAAAAAATAGGTAAAGAAAAAAAGAGAAAAAAAGAGCTTCCCCCTCATGATTCACATTCTTGGCTTTCCAAGCTTGGCTCTGCTTCTGATGACATATGATGTGGTTGGAAATAGCAGTCCTTGCTATCAAGACAGGTCCATATCAGCTCTATTTAATAACGCAGAGCTTGTAGTTACTTTCTGTCTCTCTGGTTTGTACATTTTCTCCCTCCCCAACGAGCTCTTTTGGTGTGATGATTTCTTTACCTGGAATCACTCCAGAGCAGTCGTCTACCATTTATGCAGTGTCTGGTTTTGAGCAGGCCCAAGGTGGTTCAGTGGTAGGACTGAGAAGCACCACCAAGCTCAAATAACTTTGGTCTAATTAATTAGGGACTTTGGGGCACAAAAGGGATGCTTTACTTTTAACATTTTTATTGAAACATCTGCCCTCTCAGACAGTTGTTTTAGAGAAAATCCTGGACTAACTGTACCCTTTCAGCTGCCAGAACTGATATTTTAGCTTCCTTTCTACTCTGCAAAGTGAATATCTCATTAGGGACTGCTGAGGGTCTGTTCACGTGCCATGGATTTGAGGGAATTTTCACTGCACTTGCTGTGATAAAACATTTGACAGTGCTAAGGCACACTGAAGTTATGACTGAAATAAGGGTGTTCAGCAAAATTGGTAGAATCCTTAAAAAGTAGCCTGTGAAGTGCTTCTGAAAGCAACTTGTGACTACAGCGAGACAGATGAAAACCAAAATAAAGTGCAGTTGCGTGAATCATAAGTGATGAAAGCTCAGAGGAATGCACCTCCCCAGGTAGTTGCAAGGCTGTGATGTGCACCTTTATTCTTCAGGTAAATAAATAACAACGGTTATTGTTAAATCTCACTGATTTACTGTCACAAAGGCATTATATCTTTGACCACATGATAAAATACACAGGAGAAAAAACTACTTTTGCCAAATGGAAAAGAAAAAAAAGTAGGCTAATCCTGAAGTTTCTGAAATAAGTACAAGGCTGAAAGTCCTCTAGAAACACTTAAGTGCTCTTCTGATGCCCTTACCTGCCTCACACACAGTAAAGAAAGAGAAGTATATTGAGTTGCAGCATGACTAAACATGTAAGTAAGGAAAACTGAAATTTAATCAAGTTATTTCATACTGTTTTTCATTTACCATTTGAAAAGGGTAATTGTCAGCCTATGCAGTTTTTATATTTTGAATTGTGTTTCAAAAAGTCTTCATATGCTTTACTTGTAGGATTAAATTTTAGACAAAGAAAAGATGGAAGAGGTTGGGAGTGGTACCAGCAGCCTGCTTCTTCTCAAAGTGTATTTAAAATGTCCAGGTTCACACAGAAAAAGGGAAGATGTATGCTTTGTTGTCTCAACTTCTAGCAAGAGAAGTTACAGATGGTATGTGCTGCTGGCTTACTCCACTTGAAGACTTTACAGAACTCAAAGCAAATAAAGCCACAATATCCAAAGTTTAAACAGAAGTAGAGGATATTTTTCAATATAGCTAACACAAATTTTAAAACTGCATGTATTTCCAATACAATTAGTACAGGGTCACAGCTTTCTTCTGTTCTGCTGCATCGTACCATTAATTGCTTCAATCAGTTGATGGTATGTTCAAGATGTCTTCCTGAGTAGTTGGTTTGAGACCTCTTTGATGGTGTTTATTATCCCTGACAGATGGGACAGATGGCTGTAATACTAGAAAGAGAATTCTTTATGCCACTGTTGCATAGGATGGCCAAGAATGCTGAGGACAGTAGATATAATCAAGTTGCCAAACAAAGATTTAAAAAGACTGTTGTTAGAAAAAAAAAAGTTTCTTTTTGCAACTGAGAGACTGAACATATGATTGCTTTATCTGACACACAATAAATAGATTTATTAACTAGTAAATATTAAGCCCCATAAAAGGCTAAATCTTCAAAGAATGTTTGCTGGTGTCTGTCACTAAGCAAATATAATCTACAAACTCTTCCAAGCTTCAATTGCAGGGACAAAATTCACTGTTACAATTACAAGCCAAAGATATTAAAACACAGTATCCACTTCATGGACAAATACCTATGGAAAATGCTCACACTTGCAGTTGCTGTTGGTAGAGCTGCTCCTAGGGATGAGATAATAACCAGGAAGAAACAAGGACTTGCAGACTCAGCAAAAATGGGGAAGTATATATACCAAAAACCAGTTACACAGTCACATATCAATTTACTGGCAAGCAAGGAACAAACAGGTCAACGTGGTTTAGCATCTAACCACCTCCCTCAGGACACAATGAGCAAGGCATCAGTAGCAACGCAACCTCTTCTGTGCAGTGGAGCACTCACTTTGGCATACGGCTAAAATACTGCAAACATTCGTATATTAAAAGTTCAAGGGAAGATCTGTTTTTATATGAGGCAATCTCTGCATTGCATCGAGTTCCTTTAAGAGCCTATAAAGGCAGTGATTTCTTAATTTGAGAACACTTCCAGAGCACAGGGTCTCTGAAAGATAAAGTGCCAATATGTCCAGTTCTGTGCTGCTATGCTTGAAAAGTCTGCAAAAAAAAAAAAGTATAGTCAAGGAGATACGGGCGTAACAGAAGCTCCTGGGGCTTCTATTTGCAGTAAAAACTTAGGCGCCATAATTCAATTTAGATTTTTGTGAAGCTGGTTTACTAGACATCTACATACAAATATTTGATTCCTTTTTGATTTACAAGTATCGGAATGTCCTCTGTTGGTGTGTAAATGAGAGAAGGGCTATAGATCTTTTCACCTATTATTTATAGGTTGCAATGACTTTTCAGATAGAAAATATCCATATTTTAAAGTAGTGTCATTCATAGGCACTGACAGTCATTTGAGCTCTGCTGCGTCCATTTCAAATAAGAACAAAATTGGCAGGGTGAATTCACTGTTACATACCATTTCTCAGAAGACATACAAATCAACTGGAATTCACTTTCATAGCAAAACTAAAGGAGGAAAATTACACAAGCTCAAGTCCTGCTATTGTACCAGTGAAACTGAAATTTAATTCCTTTTCCAATAACTTGCCAGAAGAGACTTCAATCTCTTGATGTAAAATTCTTATTGAGATTATGTTCCCAATGCCTGCACTGACAAGATTTACCCAAGTTAACCATCCTGTTATGCTAAAAAGCTTTTCTGTTATCAAAACACTTATTTTAACCCAAGCAAAGGGCACACTTTGTTACTGAATAAGAACTATTTTTAACATCCAAAATACTTGCATCATATTGCTTTGGTGATTTATTAAAAAAAAAAAAACAACTCCAAAATAAACCTCTCCACTGTCCTTTCTTAATGCCTACTTATCCAACACTAAACATACTTATTTGTTCATCACAGCCACAAAAATTAATAACAAGATAGCTGTTGTGCCTCTTCTTCATTGCACTAAACACTGTGTTAACAACATGGTGCTCAAAACAAATAGAACAATTGCCCTTTTCTCTGTCTGTCTCTCTTCTTGCCACAGAAAATTTTCATTAATAAACTGAATCTTTTAAACACAAAATAGTAACCTTCCCTTGCCCTCCAGCTCCAGGAGATGCACAGATTTCATCTCACCTTCCTCAGTCACAAAAATACTTCCCTACAAGGTGTTTACAGCCAAGCTTTCCTTTCACTGTTTTTCCTATGAAGCACAATTGAACTTTCCCATCACCTTCTATAAAGCTGGGAGTAAGTAGAAACTTGGCTTTATCTAATTACTGAATAAGTGAGAACATGAGCTACATTTCTCAAATGGGGAATCATTTATTTAACAATATTTAATGTTACTTATTTCAGCTAAACTTATGTATTCAAGCTCCTGTGAACCACTTCTGACTGCTGCACACTTTTCATCATCTAGTCTATGCCCCTTGCAAGTAAGGCATCAAACCATAAAACTTGGTTATTTTAAAGTAACTAACATGTCTAGTTTCTTCTTCCTTCCACAATATACAAGTGAATGTGTAAACCCAAAAACTGCTTCAGAGATGTTTGCAAATGGTAGACACTTGAATACTGAAGAAGGGGAACGTTAACATTCAAAGAATATTAAAATCTAGGAATTCAATGAAAGCCAACCCCTAGTTCAAAGAAAAAAATATATTTGTTTAGTACTGTTTGTAATAGAGACATCTGAGAGTTGGAAAATCAGACGAAATACATATCTCTAAATGCAAATCATCAAAACCCACCCATCTGCAAACATATTTGCGCTGACACATGTTTTTCCTTCATATGAGCTTACAAAAAGGAGGACCGAAAAGCAAATTTATAAAATATACTTCTCTAAGCTAAAAATGTAAATCAGTTTTAAAGAGTTTGGGACTGAATATATCTGAACAAATTATTACTTTATGAAGAGGTAAGAAATGAAGCAGAATTGTGGAGCTCCATTTCACACGCATTTTAGTGACATTGGTAAATATTATTGCTGGTTTACTATTGCTATAATTCTTTTACAATTGTGCAAAAGCAAAAGTGAAGATTATCCTAACTGCTTTGCTATCAATTAGAAATGGTTTAGGGCAATTTGGTAATTCCTACAGCTGTCTGCTTACATGCCAAACAATTGCTTATGCTATTTCCTTGTACTCCACAAAACTATTAGACTGGAGCAAACAAAAAGGTAGCATAACTCATCCACCCACTCCACCCTGACAATACATGTTTCAGCACCCGAGTTACATCCCAGCTTGACTCTTCCTCCTTACCCATGAGGAACAAATCCTGCCCTCCAGCCATGTAGCTCATCTGAAAGAGTTGCTCCTTTTTGCCATGGTTCAGTGTCAGAGTGACAGTGAGGCCAACAACTAAGACACATTAGTTTTCAAGAAATCATCCTGCAGGCTCAAAAGGTCAAGCATTCAACACATAGTCATGAAGTAACAATACTAAAATAATTCAACTCACAGACCTTTGGGATAGGCTGACTGCACCTCAACTATTTTATTATTTATTCCTCAATTATAAACATCTATGTCTTGCTAAACATTCCATAGAATAAAGGACTTCCACTGAACAACTGGACAAATTAAGGCACTTTATTATGAATTTGCTTAAAACAACTTCCTCATAAACGTAAAAAAAAATAAAAAGCTGCTAAGCCTTAGTAAATATATCCGCTATGAGTGACAATATGCTTTTAACACTGTTTATTTCTACTATTATAAATGAGTTAACCTCTGTAAGAAAGTCAGCTACTGTAGCAACTGGTGAAGTCTGTATAAAACAAAAAGCATCTTAAGACAACCAACCAACCACCATAGAAGGAAGTTGCTGTTTCCATAAACAAATTGCTGTTTCCACAAACATGAGGTCTCTATTGACCTTAAACAGATTTTTAAAAGGCTGTCCCTTCACTCTTTAAATTAATTAGCATACATTTGTAAGACAAGTCAATGTAACATTCTTATGTTTCTAATGGAGCCCTTGCTTGTAAAAAAGAATTGAGGATTTGGGGGGGGGGAGGGTTATTCCATTATCTATTTAATTTATGAAAATAACATCCTCCGAAGTAACACAATAGATAAGATCTATTTATAGCAATCACAAACTTCAAGGACCTGACTTAAATTTTAGATAGATACTCTACATTTATTGACAAGCATTTAACTTGGACTCAAATTACTGGCAGGATTTCATACTGGTGATCTCAAATTCTTAAATTCCTAGTGGTTAATGGGTTTATGAGATTATGAGCCTTGTAGATAAATGCCTAGTTAAAGAACCTATAGAAAAATATTATCACTAGAGACTCATGGAAGAAGAAGAGGATAACAAAGATCTGAATACAACTTCATGTATGATCAAAGTGCCCATGTTAACATACAATCCTTCACATTTGTTCACATTTGTTCAGTGGGAAAAAAGCTTGTAAATAAAATTTGCTTCAATATGTGTTTTGTAGAAAATATATGCAAGGTTAGCTAAGGTTTGCGCCAGATTTTCATCCCTCTGTCCCTCAAATCAAAGCCATGATTTTGTACCCCTCTGTGGAAGAAGTTTAATCAATTTTCAATTATGTACTCTAAAAAAAAAAAGGTAGAAATAATTCATTTTTCTTCAGAGCATGAGCCCAGGGTCTAAGAAACGTTCAAATCCTTATTTCTCAAAGGATAGCATTTAGGTACTATCCTCTATCCATATCCAGTGAAATTCAAAATCAATTTCTTGCGTACGATATATGCAGGACAGCTGAAGAAACTGGCAACGTAATCTCAAGATATTATTTTTGACACTGACTATATTATTCATTTTGAGCCAGATTTCCACACTAACTTTGATTCTTCCCATTAGAAGGGGCTAATAACCAAATCACTAAGAAACCAATTATACCTATGATACGCTGGCATTGCATCTTAAAATCACTTATATTGAAACCTTCAAGACAATACTTTGCTATATTTATGCTCTTTCAAATAATACTGCTCAAGAAATTACTACCCTATGTCAAACTGTTACAACAAATTCCTCTTAGAGTATCAAGAGCAATGCAGTTTTCAGACAGGATTGTCCATAAAGATTTTTATCTAACAGTGGCATTCTGCAAGTACTTTTGTTCATTAATATGGATAACAGAAGCTCCATTTTCAATATAACTGAACATCAGAAACAGTATTTCAAAGCATGCACTCTAACTAAAATGATGCATACAAATGTGAGGCAATCCACTTACAAGAGTACTGTCAGATTCTTTCATATTTATTTCAGTGAGGTAAGACTCCACAAATGTCATGTTTAGTCCTATGAGACACACTTTAAATGAAAAGTCTCTCAAATATTTTAAATTTCTTTCATGAGGATATTTTCATTGATTCAGAAGATTAAAAAATAATATATATATAAGGATAGTATTGCATTAAAAGCTTTCCATGGAAGTTCAAGAATCTTATTTTATCCCTTTACTGATGCCCACTTCAAAAAGGAATAATGTAAACAAAATTATATGGAAGAGGTACATTTGATATTTAGCAGGATTCAAAACACAATAAAATATTAACTGTATTTTTGTTTTGAAAATTCAAAGAGGCACAATGGATATATATCCTCTGGGCTGTGAAAATGCCACAGGATATGATCAGAATTTCCAGTATAACTTTGGACATCTTCCACATCAACAAAGAACCATTAATGATCTTAAGTAATAATCCCTCTATTTACTCCTATAAGAGGAAAACATTTTACAATATTTTGCCCTGATGAAGGTACACAAGTCTTATATCTAAATTTAAATGCTTACCTCAAGTTTTGCAACAATCTCAAAATCTGAGTGTTCGCGTGTAGATATGCATCTTGCCAACAGTGGATTCTCCATAAGCCACGCCTAAAACTCAGGTTTCTACAATAACATAGGTCTATATAAGAACCAGCTAAAGCAGGAAGTTTCGCCTATGTAGACAAGATAGGAGGATGCTGCAGTTTGGGAGCAGGACCTGGGCTGTGTCTGACATAAATGAGCGAGCCCAATCAGTATCTGCAAAAAGGCGCGTGGACAGTGCGTGCAACCAATCATGTAATGCATGATCGCATGTAAGGAAGTACATATGCTGTATTAAGGCTTTGCAAGCAATAAACTGCTTTTGCCTGATTCACACTGAATCGCATGCCGAGGCCATTACTTCTTCCTGCATTCGGGTCCCAGCTTCTATCACTATGGCTCTTTCATATCCCTTGATAAATCTATCTTACATGAAAAGCAAAATAAATCTTAATCATATATCCTACATTTATGAGTTGAATGCAACCATGTAAATGAAATATGAAGGTAATCTGAATCTCTATCAGCAAAGATGGAACCTATTCTCTTCATGTATTTTCCAGGGACTACATATAAAGAGACTGACAGTTCATTGAGCACAGAAAATCATCTATTTTTTTTCCATCTGGACTGTGGCAGCAGAAACCTACCTGGTCTGTAGGTACCAACATTATCTAAGATGTCCCATGTTTTCTGCAGTTTAAGACATGCCTTGTTTTCCCATCACTAATTTCCCTGCAATGCTCTATTTAATACACTAAACCTCTGCTTTGGGCAATCTTGTTTCTTTTTTGTTTTTCACAAAAGAAAATATTTAGCTCAAGAATGACCTTGCTAAATGCTGGATTGATATTATGGAAATCCAAATGCACTTCTTAACATTTTGTTGCTGTTAGCCAACATTACAGTATGTGGCAGAAAATCAGAAAGGAGCAATTTCTGCCACTCAGACTTCCATCAGTCACAACTACTGCTCTATAGGAACTTCTCATTTCCCAAAGGCCACCACTGGACCTTCCTCTCCTCCAAGCACATCAATCTAATTACATCTTCATGAAGTATAGTATTTATGAGGAAATGCTACACACCCTTCTGCTGACAATCATGACTATGACATTATTTAACGCACTTCTGGAGTTAACACAATTCTTTTTAAGATCAGATTAACCATAAGTATATTATAGACTGTATATATTATGTAGACAAGCTTTTGCAGAAGTTAAAGAAATTACAGTACTGCCACCTAAAACCTATCAGTTTTGCCTTTACAATCCTACTTTTAGGGAGTTTTCAAAGAAATACTTATTGAGCTCTCCCACATCTTGATAAGATTAGGCTTTCTGTGAAAATTGGCTTAAAATCAATTTAAAACATGACTTGTGCCTACACACACACACCAGCTATTACCAATGACATGCTTTCTCCTTCTATTGTTTTCAGGTTTTTACCACACCATAAAGTGTGGTGAAGGCTGAGGCACCTTTCACAGCTCAGATAATCTTCTGATTTGATACAGACAGAAAAAGCCAAATATCCATGAAAAACTCTTTTGTTTCATGTACATATAAGATAGCTACAGAGCAAACCAGCCAAGGAAAAGTCTCATAGGTCCTCTGCTTCCTGAAGAGTTTTCTTCCATATTCACTTTTAACTGACACTGGGAATTTCAGAAGGTCTTTTATAGCTTTGCTAAATTATGATTTCTTTTAACAGCTGAACAAAATCACAAAGAATTTTTCCTCTTCTAAATAATTTCTTTTAGAACTAAAGAATCACATGAAAGGCACAAACTGTGTACTTAAAAGTAAAACATACCTGATCCAGATAAAAAAAAATGCCATGGCAAGGTAAATTGAAATTTATAAACTCATAGAGGGAGTGGGGAGGGAGAAATAACCCATCACTTACTGTTCTCACCTATCTGCATTCCTTTATCCAGCCAACATAACCCACACCCAGCACCTGCTCACAAGGTGGAAGCACAGTAAAAATATTCTTCTAATATCTGATAAGGATCTTAGAAGCTTCTTGGGTTTAGAGTTATATTAAATGGATTTTGATCACTGTCATATTTTCTTCTTGGGATGAAGAGTAGGCAATAACAATATAGCCAAGATATTTTATAACTTCTCTGCTGTTCTTAAAAGTATCCTTACAGGTTTTAAACTACACTTAAGTTCCAGAAAATGCTTTTAATTAAAGCTAATGATTTCTGGGAAAAAATGGTGGGGTTTAAATCTCTCAAAACCACCTTAGGATCTACTTTCATGGACTTGTATAATACCAGCCTTAATATGAAGATCTCTAAAGCACTTTGAAATAAATTTTTATTAAGACAAAATAAATTCTGATAAAATTGAAAATTGTAAAAGTACTATTTGATTCACAAGTTAAACATTATTGTATATTCCAGCACTAATATTTATATAGCAAACAATAATATGTTAAAAATAGTAAATCAGATCTAAAGATCTAAAAAGGAGTTCTTTTTACCAGAGAATCCTTCAAAGGCAGAGAATATCCTATACACAAAAATGGTTTCACTGAATGCTAGGAGATTATCTATGCCAATACAAACCATTTAGACATTAAATATTTACAGGAAGTGAGCTTGTAACTGCAATTAAACTCAGATTTGGGTTCATTTTTTTCACATAAGCACATTTTCTCCACTCATCAGCCTATGTACCTGAGACCTGTCTCTGCAGGGACTAGAATCCTTTGCTAATCTGGTTTTAGTTTCCTGAAATTAAAGGATAAATTGGTATTAAACGTCTCTTGTGGTGTCATAATATAGTAGAACTAGTCCTTGTGAAGAGGAAGCCCTATTAGAGACCAAGACTGCAGGTAGGCATCTGAAAGGATGCTGCAGTCCCTACCTGGAATCTCCTGAGTGTTTTACAAATGCATAAATGGGCCACATCATCATTCTATTTAAATAATCCTCCTTTAAAAAAGAAACAAAAAACAAAGATCACATTTCTATTCTGTTTACTGCGATCAAAAAGTGCAAAAGAAAAGTAATAATAGCATCAGTTTATTTGCACATTATCAATTATAACTCACAAAACAAGAGATTAGGTAATTATGTTAATGAGATAAAACAGCCCAGAATTTAGAGAATTATTTTGCAAATCACATCATGAATAGGGAAAGGAAGCAAAAGAAAGGCATTCACACCACAGTCAAACAATTATACCAGAATGTACACACCCTACTGAACTTTAATTTAAGTGAATGGAATTAAATCATGTATTTTCATACTTCTCTAAACGTGAAATATAGCAAGCTCAATTCCTCCCAGCATAGGGAAGCTACTGTGTAAGCCTCTACACACGGACACCATGCAGGCTGCACTGAAGTTAATTTAAATGAAAAGGCTCCTAGGAAATGAATATGATTAGCAATGTCCAACTAATAAAAGGTCAAAGACAAGCTTAGGGGCACATATGTCCAAATGATTCTGTGACGGGGGGGGTTACTTGCTAATCGAATTGTTAAAGAAGAATGCATGCCCACCAGCTGAGCCCAGGGCTGAGAGACAAGAATGCAAGGTCTTGTTTGAAGTTACTCTGTTGTCTCTCCCTTGGAGAGCTGAAATGTGTTTTAGTTTGGGGTTGATTTTTTTTCTCCTCCTTTCTTTACAGTTCTTCCCACTGCAGCCAGGGAAGCTCTTTGTATAACAGCGCTCTAGTGCTTTGTCAGGAAATGAGAAGTGAGAAATTGCAAAATCCTCAGATTTAGGTAATATTCAAACACAAATATTGAAATAATCTTTCACTGTGGGATTCTAACACACTGGCTTTTACACAGCTTGAAAGTTCAATGACCTGATAAAAAAGTCCCCAGCAAATTACACTACTCAGCTAACCTAGTCCAAGATGTTTGAGCACTAAAAGGAGAATACTTCAGCTAATTGAGAGATATCCTTAAACTATGGGAGTGGAGCTGTGGAAAAATACATTTACATGAAGGTGTTATTCCACAGCGATACCAATGAGGGCATGAGCAAAACCATACTGTGGTCCTCTCTAAAACTGTAAGGTCAACACATTCATTTCTCAGTTCGTTAAACCATGATCTTAGTGGCACTTTTTAAAAGCTATGTTGATGAGCTAAGGCTAATTCAAATGACAATGGGAAAACAGCCAAAGAAAAGTTTGAAACGAAGGAACTGCCTGACCTTGAATAGCTGCTTGGCTCTGTCAGCAGTGGACTGGACTAGCAAAAGAGCATAATCTAAGGAAAACACAATGTACCCAAACATATATAAGATGAACAACACAAAAACAATGCTTATGGATTATCTCATTACTTTAGCACTTGTACCCCTCATCCAGCAAAATGAAAGGTTACATCTGGGACAGCTCAGGCTTTCGTGAAAGCAAAATCAAATAGGATTTACCATTTCTTTAATGTAAGACTGACTCTCATAAAGAGAAGGAGGGAGCTGTGATCCTGGGAAAGCTTTTCCCATTTACTTGTTGATTCTGTGTTGCTAAAAATTGATTAAGTGAAGTACACATTGATGATTCTGCAAATCCTAACAACTTTAAGTCAATTACACAAGCATCCAGACACCGAGTTTCAATATTGATGCTGGGATGTCATTTTTTTATATCTGAAAGAAATAAATGTCTTTTTTCAGCCAAAGCCAGGAGGGATAGCTTCAAATGTGAGGATGCAAAGGGCAGCTTAGAAATCACTTAGAAATCATAACAAAGCATAACTTCTTAAAGCCTAAAATTATTCTGATGGAGACAGTGTTTCCTCCCACTTTACCTGTGAATCAGACTACATAGCAGGAAGATGAAAGACAACTCAGTAGCACAAAAAATCCAGAGCTGTTTTTATCTTTTTAAGCAGGAAATGGTGCAGACTACTATGAGGATAAGGAGTCACGTGTCCTCTTAAGCACCAATTGGGGTTGAATACAATATCCATATGCCCTAGCAAAAACCTAACTGGGAGAAATAGGGGAACAAACCTAACTAATCAAGAAAACAAGCAAACAGGAAAAAAAAAGAAAGCAAAAACTAAACTGACCCTAAGCACTTTAAAATGTCAGAAACAGCCCATCAAGTTAGACTTACATGCTTTATTAGTGAGTCCTTGACTTGTGGTCAGAAATTGTTAAATTCTTTGGAAAACAGATTATATTTTGTCTCTTTTCCCCCTACTTGCAGCTCCTACACTTTGAATTTGGAAAGCCTCAATAACAAAAAAGCCAGTGTTTTGTTTGTGCATTTGATGTTTCCAGGATTGCAGGTAGAGTGAGAATTATTGTATAGTTAACATCGTGATTAGTTTAGGAACCATACTGCAATTACAATGACTGAGAAAGACATTCTAATGGAGCACAGCCCTTTATGCAACAATTTTATCAACTCATAGTGACAGAAAAGTTTTTGTTGGTTGGGTTTAGTCATTAGTGACCATGCTATTGCTTAGGATATTATCCTTAGGGAGGGAGCATATACATTTTAACCTCATTTCAATACTTTATATAAATATGAAAGATTAATGCTTTTAGGGGAGAAGAGCAATATGCCGGATAACACAAGTTTTTTACAAAGACAATTCTCTGCACTGATTTTCTAAGTTTTAGTGAACATTATCCACAAAAGCACGTTTTCTAGACCTGGTAAGAACAGAGTGCACTGATTTACGTTCTGGACTGCCTACTGTCCCAACATTATTTCTTACTACAGGAATCTATACAATTGATATGTTGCAGAGAGAAGAATATAGTTTATGTCAGAGACAAGCCATATTTTATTTATATATGATTTTGCTACTTGTACTTTTTGAATAACGGCTTATTGTACTTTTAGTGCAAAGGTGTTCAAGTCTTTCTACCTGTTGTAGGAGAAAACAAAAGGGGAACAATGCTTAATACTGTATTCCCTATAGAACTACGAGCCCTGTGTTAGAACACCATAAAGATTTGGGGCAGAGAGGGAAGAAGAGGGTGTGGAAGGGGAAGCCATTCTGTGAGTGTGACATGAATGCAATAATTTTATCTTCAGATTTAAATTTCAAATCCTACTTTGGGAGAAAAGCAAGATAAATTTTTATTTATCTTACTTTAGGGACTTTGAAACATCAGATTAGAGCTTGTGAATTCCAGACTTCTCCTGATAAAATTGGATTCCTCAAAGTTTGACCTGTGGCAATGATTTTGTTTTGCTTTGTTTTCTTCCCCAGCGGCAGCAGGTTTCAGAACAAATGAAATACGCAACAGTCTGTGAATGACTGAATGCAGCAAATATTGTCACAACACCACTCACATAGTAGGGAAAGGGTAAGATAACACTTAAAAGGGACATAAAATGATTTAATGGTCTTCATTTTCTCCCTTGCCCAATGGATTGTTCATTGGTTCAACAGCTGATGTAAGGCACATTTCGCTGATAAATCAAACTGGCTTACATTAATCTTTAAAATTAGAGCTGTTCAAGCCTTTCTAGACTCAATAAGGTTTCTTTTTCCTACAGTGAAATCTTGGGGACATTTGAAATACATTTCTGCATGTAGACTGCACAACAGAGAGCAACTCAGCAAGGGTTAGGTTTAGTTCAACTGTGAAGCTTAGCAAATCTACTGAGGACATAAAACTTGAATGACACGTCATCTGCATTCCCTCCCTGTTCAGGAAAAGGCTTCTTACTGACATGCTAAGGTTGTTCCTTTCAATGATGGCATTGGGAAGTTATATATTTCATACTAAGGAAAATTCTGTCTTTCCATTTGTCAGTATCAATTAGCAAATTACATTTTAGCCTTTCATCATAGGCTTAGACTAGTTGAGAGAGATAAAGATGATTTCACCTCCCTACATTCCCCTGCAATGTTTGGTATTAGGCAGCTGCAATGCATTTCATATTTATAATTGCTCACCACTGATTCTTTCAAATTGTTTTAAATTTGTTTCTCCAAAAGGTGCATCTTTTATCACAGAAATCTTTTTTATTGCTCTATGAATTAAGGATGATTTTTCCTGAATAACTTTGTTAAATCAGTGCTGAATTTAGAGTATCTAATTACCAGTAGCAGGAAGATGAAGATGAACTGATTTAGATTGCAAACAACAGACAATTTTACTATGTGGTTAATCAAACCTCAAAACAATTTATCTACAGGTGTGATGAATTCTCCATAACTTGAAGTTTCAAAATCAGTACTCAGTATTTCTTAAAAATATGAAACTCTAAATCAACCTGGTACCATATTTTATGTGATGCAAGTTACTGCAGGAAATGATAGGCTTGTGTTACTTGGCAAAACTGACAAATTGACCACAATAGGCTATTGAACCTTAAACTCCACATAATGATTGCATGGAAAGATAAAGAAGCAATAAACCAGCAAAACTTCTGTAAGTGGTAGCAGAATAGGGAAACAGGATTTGGATAAAGTTAGCAGTGTCAGTTAAGACCAGTAACTCAGAATTACCAAAAATTCCTTGAAAATATACAATTACTATACACTGGTGGAAGCAGTAAAGCCTTAAGTAGAAAAAAAATCCTTACTTGTATTGAGAGACTGGGGTTAGTAGCAAGGGGTTCTGCCCTCCCACTGAGCCTGCCTTATGTAGTGTTTACAACTTTATAAAACTCACAAGATTTAAAAAAGGCTATTGTCAGTAATTAGTAATGACATTAAAAACTACAAAAGAACAGATAAACTAACAACAATGTACTAAACAGGTTTGGGTTTTTGGTTTCTTTTTTAAAGAGCACTTTTGCAAAGAAACAAAACTGTCCACAGATATCCATTCTCATTAACATTCCATGGGAAGTCATTATAACCTGGCAATATCAACACTGAAAAATCAGATTTTTTCCCCCCTCACTTCTTTAACACCTTCTCCTCTGAAGAGTCCTTACAGAATAAGGAAAACTTGTGACTGAGAACATGTGCATGGTTCTTCAGATCTCAAGCATAATATATGCATTTACTTGTTCTTCAATCCACCCTTAAACCAGCTCTGAAGCATTCCAGCATCCTTTTTGGTTTGTTTTTTTTTTTTTTTTCCCCCAAGTGATGCTTGTCTGATAAAGAGGAAACTGATTAAGAGAGAAAAAAGCTGAACTGCTGAGTAGAGCATTCTGGAGTACTGTGACAAAAAGGGATGGTAAAACATGTCAGGATAAATTGAACTCTGGAAAAATTAATGGACATAAGCAGAGGTCTGGAATCTGGGTACATTCCTCTGATCTCTACCCTTTCCTTTTATTAAACCCTTTTTTACATAGGCACTGTGAGACACCAATTCTGCTGCAGAAGCATCAGTAAACAGACCTCTCAGAAGTGCTATCCAATTAAATCAATTTGTGATTTTTCTAGAAAACAAGAGATCCGCTTTCCTGTATTTAAAATGACAACCAAATGAAATGAAACCCACTGCACGGGCAAAACTCAAAGTAGAAAATGAGATTTAAACCCAGAATGGATGTCAGATTTGTTAAATTTTATGGTTATAACCACCACACTGGTAATACAGCCAGGGTGTACAACAGGATAACATATAGAATAATTCTGTTTCCATTTCTGAACTGTGGCTACCACAGCAGAGGGGAAGAGGAGGTTATATGAGGTTAGATGCCTCCAGATGTATTTTCACAATAAGCAAAGATAATGAAAACCTATTAGAAGATCATTATCTGCATGTGTTAATGCTTCAGCAGAAGGAAGTGGATGACACTTAATAGTGAGCTTATTTATTGTCACTATAGACTGCTTGACATTTTTCTTTTAAAAATCATGGCCCACGCTGATAACACTGGCCATACACAGATTGCTTTTAATGCCAAGTTGTGCCTGAGGCCATTCACCATTCTTAAAATCTGAGTTAGGGAGCCAGAAGGAGATACTGTAGGGATTTATAGTTACCTCGTACTTTGAAATTTCTAGTATTTGAGCTAGAAGACAAGTTTAGTGCAAGAGTATTAAAATAATTCATAAGGGTGTGAGAATGTTCTTTAATCATCATGTGACACCCACCCCTGAAGCTCTCCTGTGTCTTATGTTTCGCACAGAAATTGCAGAAGATATTTGCCTTATTGTGTTACTTTTATTAAAAAAAATGACACATGATTCTTCAGGCAGGTTCCCAAAGCAGAAAAAGTGTCCTGCAGTATTATTATTCTTTTCTAAAGACATTATTGTCCTGAGAATGTGCAGTAATACAGTGCCAATTTGGAGGCTGCCACCTGCTTGTCAAAATATGAGGCCATAACACTAACCAAAGAAAAATTTCTACTGCAGATGAGTGCCAAAGTACAGGACATTTCTACCAAAACTGAGAATATTGCCATTAAACCAGTCAATCTTTCTCAATGTTTCTCTTCTTGGCTTGCTCTTGCCTGGAGTCAAGCAGGACAGGCACCTCTCCCTACTCGTCAGCGAAAGTTTTGGCTGCTCTATTCCTTCCTTTGAGACGACAGAGAATAAAAATACTATGTTACTAAGGTGAACGTTCACACTTTCAGAATTCATAAAGTTTGTAAGATAGATGCATAAATGACAATTCTTTTTGCACATCAGCTAGATGACAAAGTTGTTACTTGCTAAAATTAATGTATATTGTTCCTCTACTAAAATAAAGCCACCTTCAATTTTCTATTTTTTAGAAATACTGTTTTTGCACAAGTTGCGTTCAATTCAACAAATCACTTGAATATATGCTTACTGGTAAATTGACTTTCATAGGGCTGTATTTGATATTAGAGATGTACTTACGTTACCGAATACTGATAATGTCATTATGCTATGTTACTGGCCCATCTTCTGTACTTCCCAGGCATGTCACAAGCACAGTTATATTTATTGGAATATGTGTTAGTAATGCAGCACTTGACACATAAGATATGTTCAGTAAGGACAGTGTTATAAAATATCATTCTAAACCAGCTTTTCTACCAGAATAATCTCTGAAGAGACAAATATTAAGAGGAACCTAACATTCAATCCTTAATTTTTAAAGGATCAAGGGCATGTATTTATCCTAGGCTATAGCACTTGGGTCACCCATATGCCAGACTTCCTGCTGTCAGGGATTAACCCCAGCCAACAACTAAGTACCACACAGCCACTCACTCAATTCCTCCATGTGGTAGGATGTGGAAGAGAATCAGAAAGAAAAAATCCACATGTTGAGACAACAGTTTAATAACAGAATTAAATATAATAATAATAATATCAATGAAAATGGAAAAAAAAAATGGAAAAGATAAATACCTCCTCCCACTTCAGAAAATAACAAAAAAAAAAAAAAAAAAAACAAACCACAAAAAAACCCAACTAAATGATGTTCCATACAGTTGCTCACTACCCGCTGACTGATGCTCAGCCTGTCCCCAAGCAGCAATTGATTGTTCCCAGCCAACTGCCCCCATTTTATATACAGGGCATGACATGATATGGTATGGAATACCACTTTGTCTAGCTTGGATCAGGTGTCCTGTCTCTGCTCCCTCTTTGCTTCTTGTGACCCTCCTCAGTGCTACTGAGCAACAACGAACACATGAGTGTGTTACCAACATTATCATACCAAATCCAAAACACAGCACTGTACCAGCTACTAGGAAGAAAATTAACTCTATCCCAGCTGAAACCAGGTCACTTACCTAAGAAAAGTCCATGCTCTGAAATTGTAAAAAGACTTAAAGGCAAAGCAATTTCTATTAATACAGATGCCAAGAAAAACAAGAAAAAAAGCTTCAGATATAATAAAAAGATTACCTTTCTGAAAACTTTCCAATGTTGTAAACCAGATGGTAATTCCAAGGAGGTACTCTGAAAACAACCACAGTTACTAACTAGCAGTAAGTACTGCTTGTTTTTAAACCGGAATGTTGAAGAAAAGAGGGCGTTTGGGCTTTTCTTTTTCTGTTTCATTTTTTAAGGAATTCAGCATTTTGCTTGTTACACCTACAATTTCCCTCTCATTCTCTTAAAGCACATTTCTGGTATACTGAACTGCATGATACAATTTTCATACTTGGTGCTCTTGCAAGAACTTAACACACACAGAGGATGACAGTCTACCTTTAACTTAATCAGTCAGTAGGTTTCTAGTCAAGTTGCAGCTTGCATTTCCAGTCATACGATTATGGCAGAATCCAGCAGTTCAACTATTCAGTTTTCAATTGTTTCTTAGCATATTTATTTTCTTAAAAATAGCAACTTCAAAACCCTAAACCAATCTTTCAAATTTCTCATAGATAACTCCAGAAATACATTTACTCCTCATAGTAAGGAGGAGTACACTGGTCAATACTGCAAGATCCGGCAAAAGGATCTTTGACCTGAGCAGGAAGCCACCATTGAGTCTTTTACAGTGACAAAGTGGAAACTGGTAAAAAAGGAGTTAAAGTAAGCAAACAAAAAAGAATTATTTTGCTTATAAAAGGTAGTTTCAGAGAGAAAATAAAATATGAGGTATAATTTAATTGAAGTCACTAGACTATTCCTCACATTATACGAAGTGTTCATTCACTGGTGCAAACAGGTAATATTCAACAAAAATGAATAATGTTTCCCAACAAATTTTAATGCATTTATCTCTTTTACTACAAATCATATACAGAAGTTGCACAGGTCTCCAAAGTACCACATTTCCTAAAACTAATTACATCCACACCAGATAAAGGAATGCATTAAATACCAGTTTGTTCATCCATTCATTTGCAGAGAGTGTTCATTATGAAGAAAGGCACAGCAATAGGTTTATGAGCCAAATCCCATTTCCGCTCTTCTCTGCGGCAAACCCCCTGTTCACTGGGACTAGTCTGTAGCATTTAAGCTGCAATGAAGTCACAAATTCTTGGGTTTGGGGGCAGGCTGTGCCCCACATTGAGCAAAAAAACATTCAGGCCTTTATCAACAACTATATTCCCACATGAAAATATTTTCTTCGTCTGCAAATAGTATTAACCCTAAAGTATAGGAGCAAGTCATCTAAGCACAGGTATGAAAAAATAGATCTAATATTTAAGATAAAGTTATAGAGACCAAATTTCCACCAACATTCCTTCTTCCTCAGCCAACTCAGTTTTGTAAGACTCCCAACTAAATCTGACTACAGGGAGCTACAGGTAACAGACAATAAACATCTGCAAGCTGGCATCAAGAAAAGAATAAATATGAGAATATATGCCCAAGTAATTATTCCAAGTGAACTGGTCAAAAGTTATACCTACCTCTAGCCATTGCAAACTGAATATATAAAAGTGGCTATTGTATATTGTTAAAAAAAAAAAAAAGGAAAGAAATGCCTTGAAAATGCATAATTTTACTGTTGTCAGCCTGTATCTCTAGTTCTGCCTTATCAACAGAAGATAAATGCCAGTGACACAGGGCCCGACCAGTGTGCAAATTAATTTTTGCAGGTTTTTTTATAAGAAAAACATTTCCTTGGAGACACTGCAGCAGGGAAACAGCAGTACATGGTACATGAATCATGCAGTATTTTTTAAGAGAAATACCTATGTGTCCCTATAGCATAATGTTGTTACAGCTATTTGTTTTAGGATTTAGTGCTGGAATGGACAAAATAAAATATTATTGGACAATATTGCCAGCAGATTACAAGTGTGAACTATAAAGTACATCAGCCCAATTATAAATGAAACCACTGGAAATGTTCTGTTATTGATACGTATAGACATAATGAAGTGTTCCCTGGCACTAAGATAAAAACCCCATATATTTTATGCACCTTCATTTTGTGCATAGAGCGTATCAGGGTTGCACCTAATGGGGTCTTGTCTAAAAGCCTTCATAGTTATTTTTAGATGTCTTTTCCTATGAAACCCACATCCCTTTTCACCTCCCACTTCACAGTACTGATTCACATGCCCTATCTCCTGAATCACAGCATCTACTATTGTTCAAGAAGTGAATCAAAGATAACATGGGGCTTCTGACTCAAGAATTGTTGTTTTCCAGTGGAGACAAACCTCATCTGCATGAATTCAAGTATTAATGAGCTAAACAGCACTGAGACAGAGTAGAAAAAAGTGAAATGGCATGATTTTATAATACCATCTTTACGTACTGTACAGTAAATCAAAGGATCTCATTTATTAATATTTTATTGATTTTTACTTATGAATAGTAAAGGAAAACAGAAGATTAGGCAGTGGTCAGGGTGGGCGTAATAAAGGGAACTACATAAGACACATACTGCCTTAGCAAAAAATGAGCAAAAGCAAACCTTTAAGTAGCAAAAGACCTACTTTAAGAAATCAGCTCTTTTTGAAGACTCATAAAATGTCAAGTCACCCAACTGCATGCCAGTATTCACTTGATTAAGAAAAAAAAAAAATAAATAAACAAAGGAAAGAAAGAAAGAGACCTGTTTATGAGCAGTGGGATCCATCAGCCGAGTCCCCTTCCAGTAGCAGGACTCACTCAGTCCAAGCTGCCTGAGCAGTCTACCCAGGAAGTGAGAATGGTATTGTGACACTTCTGTTGAAGTGTAGCCTGCACAGAAGTTTCGGATTCATTTTTAGCTCCTTTTTTTTCCAGAGAGAATTACCAGTTTATCCAGTTCCATCAGTATGCAAAGCCAACTAAAAATCCCTATAAAGAACTAACATAAAACTCATCAGGCTTATCTTCTAGTTACTTTGTAGACAAGATCAAATTCCACCACCTTTGCCTTTTGAAGCTCGTTACAAGCCTCAGTATGTCCAACTGTTCTTGAAGTAAAGAGTGAACCAAGTATCTAAGCAAGTGGCTTCATTTTTCCAAACCTCAAATTGCCTTTTTCACCTTTAAAATCCCCCTGTTATTACCATAGAGCAGATCCTGAAAGACTGTGCTGATGCACAGGAGGCAGCATTTTAGAAAACCTTTCATGCTCTGTGTATGGGTATGTCAGAATTGCAGTTCCAAGAGAGAAAGAACATGTCCCAGCAGGAGAGCAGGAGGCATTTTGAACCACTACAAAGGTCTGCATCAAAGCTTATCCTTCTCCTAGACACCAGATTAATGCCATAGAAGTAAAAGGGAAGAAAAAGACCCTGTTTCTCTGGGAGAACGAAGAACTAATGGAGGACTAACACATCAGATCATAATTCTGATGCAGGCAGACCTTTCAGAAGAAAACACTGATCATGATCGAACAACAGTCTGCTGCAAGAACATTAATAAAGCGTAAAGGCAGATTGCAAAGGTGCATGAATGTTGCACAATAAATTATTCCCTAGTTTGCTCTACAACTGACATGCTGGAAAGAAACTCTGAGACAGAATACTACCTTTCCACTGCTGACAGAATTGCCCATGTCCCTATTCCTTCCCCTCCTTCCAGTTGCTTGCCAAAACCCAGGAGTATTCCAAAACCTTAAACACCACCATGCCTTCCGTGTTTCAGTATGTTGGCAAACCAGCTTGAAAAACACCCCTGACAATTTCTAGATGCTGAAAATGAAGTAAAGGTGGGTAGTTAAGAACATACCTACTGGTTAGAAAGCAAAGCTTACGGAAATTTTACTTATTATTTATCTTGAACTACTTTATGATAAAGAAAAAAAAAAAAAACAAAAAAAAAAAACAAAAAACCAAAACCAAAAACCAACCAAACAAACAAAAAAAGAAGCCAACCCAAGCCAACCAAATAAAATGAGAAATAGCCCCATTAACCTTAAAATGCTTCAAATTTGAGGTGGGAGCTGATTTCCCAGTCAGACCTCCTTCTAAGCAACTTCCATGTAAGAAGACATACTTTTAAACATAGATTTTTGGGCAACATCTGCCTGGAACTGTTTTCTTTCACAGCCTCTTCTACACTGTTACCTTCTTTACTAGCCACTGGAATAGTGGCAAGAGAATAACACGCAGGAAAGCCCTAGGAAAATGCATATGCAATACTAAGGAGGTTTGTGGAAAAAATGAGAAGAATTCTCATTTGTAATACAATCATATTTTCAAGACTCTTAACATTATGGTGTGAAATCAGGCTATGAAATTACAGAAAGGGATACTCTGATTTGCTCTGAAATTTCCAAACCGCAAAGCCTGGTCTCTAGTTCCATTCACAAAGCTCACACAAGTTAACTTGTGGCTTACCTACAGTGTTTATGATATAGAATTAAACCATACAGACCTGGAGAATTTAAACATAACTGTATTTATTTTTAAGTATTAGACTTTTCCCAGGTTAAGCCCACATAGCCAGACAGCCTATGCTCCCAAGAGGTTCTATGCCATATATTACAGATGCAGGGTAGACACAAACTGAAGCACATGCCTGCGTAGGCAAGTACTCTCTCAGCAATCCTCTGTGATAAGCTGATATTTTCTATGATTCCTTTCTCTATTTTCTGTAGTTATAAAATGCCACTTTTGGTCTAGTGGACATCAGAAACAAATATCAAGCAAAGCAGTAGTAAAAATTAGTGAGAATTCTTTTACAAATTTCTATTCTCAATTTTAGCTACAGCTACTAAAAGAATACAATAGACAGGCATCTGCAGGAAAACTTTTTGGTGGAGTGGGGATCATAGGATTTACTCCCTTACTACCAGAGGTTTTCTGAAAAATACAACTGTAACAAAACAAACACCAAAGGCTTCCGACAGGATTTTTTCAGAATTTTTGTAAAGGTGTCAGAAAAATTCTGCCTTAATTGCTTTTTGTATCCATGAAAGCTCCCAGGTCTGCTCCAGTAACACCTTGGATAGCCAGATAGAGGTCTGTATGGTCTTCTACCCCAGTATGGCCAGGATTTCACAGTTTAAAACCAAGGACTTAAATCACTTATTTCCAGATCTGGCCTAGTGTTCAAGTGCCGAAACATGGGATATAAACCGTATACTTACTGCATCTTTGGAAACTGGAAGAAAGCCTGGGAGGACAGTGAGAAAAATTCACTGTTATTTCAACACTGTCTGGGTTCTTATCCCAAACAGGACACAATAGTAGGGCTAGCTCTTTACTCCAAATATTACAGTGTACAGTTTAATCAAAAGATGAGTTTGCATGCTCAATATATCAAGCTTCATATCCCATGTAACTGAAGGCATCATAGATTAAAAAAAAATATTCTACTGAAATTAAATTACGAGTCAACAAGAAAAAGAACAAACCCAACACCTGACTATCTGCTGAGCTCCTGCAGTCCAGTCTTCCACTGAATCACAAGTTTGCCATTAATGAATCTATCCACAAAGCCTCTCATTTTGTTTCCTTATTAGAAATAATACAGAAAGAAGGAGGAGAACAAGATATGTCTGGGTTGAGAACACATACATTTGCAAGAAATATCAGTAGAGAAAAAATGGCACAAAATAGAACTGTATTTCATAATCTTTACAGCATGACTTTAAGTTTCCTGCTACAAAGCCATTTAAGATCACACAAACACTGTTAGAACAAAACAAATTCAAGATTTGTTATATGCAGACATTCATATGGAACAAACTTCTCATCTATTGTGTAACTTTCAACTCAATCCCTACAGATCAAGACACAGCTCCAGTTATAGAATAATGCAAATTTTCGTATGAAATAGTTTGACATATGACTCTTAGTATGCCAAAACTAATTTTTGTAATTCAATAGTCAATCTCCTACAAACCTTACAATTAAAGAAGCTAATGCCTTAAAATCATAAGAAAACCTTTTTTTTTCTTTATAATGGACTGCCTAAATCACTAAAATTTTAGAAGATAATCTTTTATATTCTCTTTGCAACACTAATAATACAAACTAAATAAAAAGTGCAGTATTAGTCCTTGTATGCTGCTCTCGTTAAATACAAATTATTTTACACATTTCCAAGAGAAAATGTAGAGTTCATGCAAAACAAAAGGATTCCTCACATAAAAGGAAGTGAAGTAGGGATGTAGATCAAGTTTCAGGAGATACAATGTGTTAGACTGATAGCTGCTGATTTCTGAAGGTACTTCAGAATGCTCCAGGAAGAATACTTCTGGAAAATTAATGTCTTCATAAAAACGTGTAGAAGCAATAAACCCCCAAGATTAGCAATACAGCATCTGTTAAGTAGTTTATTTTTTATGTTGGTATAAAGTCTGACAATGAGGTCATGCAGAGTTAGTATGTATGTCACAAGTTACAATACATTTATTTCTCTGTGAAGCATAAAATATTTACTGTTCTGTAATATGTTGCTGATATTAAATAATTCCATCAAAGCCAAGACACATGAGGTTTTGCTGATTTCTTGAGAAAATACCAGCATAAATCTTGAGTTTCTGTATAATTAGCTACACCAGCCAATAGACCTCATACAGTTTCTTCAGGCCTCTTTGTTTCTTAGAGCAAAAAGAGAAATGGTGGTGCTTCCTCAGGTGAAATTGCTCAAATACAGACACTAACACTCCAGCTTTCAGCTCCATATAACCTCATCAACTCTACTGCTGTTGTGAAGAAGGACCAAATGTTTGTCCAATTACATCAATCCAAACTGACTTTTAGGTAATAATAGGCAGTGTAAATAGAAGAAAACAACTCCCTTTGCACTAAGTGAGCATGTATATGCAACTTCTCAACTTTACCAATCATAGCTTAACTATTTCACATCAGGACGCAGCAGGAATTGTGGATGAACCATCACATGGACAGAGCCAACGTCACTTCCTACAGTTATCTAAGAAAACTACAGGAATATTCGTGCTTGAGCCCCTAGGAGTTCATAAACCAAGGTATTTCCACCTACTTTTCGACATGCTTATGCTACTTTGAAACTGTTCTCTGCTAACTGTAGCCAAAACATTATTTTGCTTCAATTTAAGCACTCTTGTTTGTCTTCAAACACCAACAATTTGGAGTTTACATCTCTTATACTGTCAATGCAGCAGCTGTTTACTGCTACTTACTATTCATAAGCAAGTAATACAGTTGACAGTAAACAAATTCGAAATTGTTTCAGCCACGGTGTTCTACAAATGGTGACTTTCTTCTTTAGTGTCATTTTAAGACTGAAAGTAATATTTTATTTCTTAAAATTATCAGCCTAATCTTTGTGAAGGCACAACAGTGGGGAACATTGAAATTCCTTATAATTATAGTGGTTACATTATGAAAAGCCTACTACATTTTATTCATTTCAGATACTGGTACTGCCATGAATGTTTCAGAAACAAATGGATTTTTTCATTTCTATGTACCTATGGCAAAGTGTTGTTGATCTAGAGGCTATTATGTAATGATTAACATTTAACATTCTTTCAAATTTACTACTTCACTAATATTACTCTCATTTAAACTGCCTTAATAGCCATTTACAACTAACAGCTTTGGTTAAAGATCAGATAAACCCAGTCCCTAATTTAAAATCAAATAAAAATAAAAAAAGGTGTAAGAGCCCTACCCGTCTTATCTGCTAAGAGTATTTGTGTTACCTAACAAAGTTCCCAAGTCTAAAAGTTTACCAATTCAGATTTTTTTCTCATCTTTGCCATTACAGACATATCCTCTCCTAACACAGTAGTAAACTAGCTTATAGCAAATCTATCTGACCTCTCATGGGGGTTAAATAGCAGTGAGCCTCAGTCAAGCTCAGAAGTTCTTTTCAGAGCTGTGAAAGCTATTATCTTCTAGTAGAAAATGAAAAGAAAATCTCAAAGTAATCATCAACAGAATTATCCAATTCTGAAGTAACACTTACTCTTTGCAAAACTCTGAAGAATGGTTACCTGCTTGTTCCGAACTGGTCTTCCCCTTTGACTTCTTGTTTGCTTTTGGATAGTATTTGGGACAGTCAGTCTTACCTATCTGGGGTATAATAAAACCCTCTGATCTTCCTCAAAGGAAATGAAAACAACCAGTAAAAAAAAAAATGGGACAAAATACTCAGTTCTTCATGCACTCACTCATTCAAGCTACAGATCAGGAGTCGGCAAGGCTGTTCATCCCACCTCTAACTTGTACTGAAAGAATGGAAAAAAGCAGTTTGCTTATGGCTCCAAACATGTAACATTGCACATATTCTGTCACAGAAATATTTTCCTAATTATATTACCCATTTATTATTGGCATCAGGTTTTCCTTTCAACTTTCAAAGGCACAAAAACTTTGAAAGGGGAAAAAAAAAAGAAGAACCGCTATTGTGTTTTTTTTTTTTCTTCTAAGTGAGTTTGGAATGCCTCAGATGCATTTTGACTGACATGGTTAAATGTGTATTGCTTCAGCACACAGTTTAGTTATTTTGATAATGGGACCACAGAAAATACTGCATGCATCTTTGTCAGATGTAGAAGATCCTTACCAAGCTGGTTAGGCCCTAAGCGGTTAGCAAGAAGACAAGAAAGGCAATAAACAAGCACAGATTGAGGGATTGTTCACAAGGACTAGGATCAGTCCCTTCAGCTGTCTGAATGATCAAACCATAGCCTCAGGCAGCTTGAGACAATTTACCAAAATAATTGTTTCAGCATGCACTAGTCTAGTCAACAATAGCAGGAGACAAAGCAGGAATTTTGTTAAAGGATACTTAAAAACATCAGTTATAATTCAGATTACAAATTAAAACAGAGTTCTGGGACAGCCTCATACCATTGCACTCAATGTAACCAAGTTCTAATATCTAACAGAAGTTGTGATTAATTAGAGTTTAACTATGAGATAGAACAACCAGTAGGTGAAAGGGACAAAGAGACCAGACATCACAGAATAAAGTTGGCAGATTTTTCTGACCTGTCCTTTGCTACCACTCATCTCTCTTGTGCTGAACATTTAAGGACCTTTTGCTCTCAAGCAGGACAGGTGCATTACATATGTGTGCACTGGATTGAGAAGCCAGTACAGAAATAAAATCTTATAAATGAGAACTTCACTCTCAATTCTAGATACTTTGTCTAGTAAAGGGGCACAAAACCTCTGATTATGCTTCATTTGAAGTCTTCAATGCAATCACTATTAAAGACTGTCTGCCAGCTGCCTTCTGAGCACGTCGTTACAAGCTCTGAGAAAGGAATGAAACTCAGAATCCAGCAGTATAAAGATTCTGAATAACACTGTGGCTACACGACCACATAGATAACCTTAACTTTTGAGAATTCCCTTCCTCAGCTCTTCCCAACACTCCCACAGGCTTTGCTAGGAGTGAATTTACATATGCAGATGCAAACAGTAAGTAGGTCTCCAGAGGCACTCCAGAATCACCTTTGCTCTGCTTCTCTAAGCAGGCATACCCTCACAGATCTTTTGAGACCCTGTATTACAGAAGAAACACAAATATCCATGTAGCCCAAGTCAAGCAGAAAGTATCAAATTCGTTTACAAGTTGTGCAGCAGCTTTGCTGTGCACCTTGCGATACGCTGACCAAGTTTGCAGTGAAGTGCACTGTGCAAACTCTTTAAGTTGGGAAAATGAACTGGCAGTACCATGTGAGGATGCATATATGCACTTCAATCCATAAGGCAGACAAAGTTCCAAAGCAAAGAGTCACCTTCTGGACAGCTTCAAAGAAGTCTAGTGGAAATGATATACATCAGGAACCAGACTAAATCTCGTCCAAAGTAACATCGGTGAAACAAATACAGCACAGTTATAGGGGTCTCAACATCATCTGGTTTGAACTAGTGAACTTTACTGACTGCAGAGAATAACATGCTAATGTAGGCTGTTATCCTGTCTCTTTCTTTGAAAGAAATCAGAGCTTACAAAACAAGCTATGAGGTAACAAATCAAACACAAAACTCACAATATAAATATTACAAATTCCCCGTATGATTTTTCCCTGCAATTCTGTCACCCAAATAAAAGAATTAAGATCAAGGTGCATTTTGAAATCTCATCCAGCATCTGCCTTCCAAAAATGTGCTCATCCTTGATAAGAGTTGTTCACAACTATCCTAAATTTATTGAAGGGAAAGTTTGCTGAAGATAAATATTACACTCCTTATGGTGGCTCCAGTTTTATATCTGCAGACAATTCAGGTCTGAACAAATTCACTAGTGGTCTCAAAATTCACAGCTTATCGGATTTAGGGGCACAGCAAGGGACTTTATTCTAAAATTTAATAACTCACAGGGCTGAGACCAGATGTGAATTTAGTTTGCAGGGAGTAAAAATAGAAATAGGTAGGGCCTAATTATCAATGGCCTGCAGAAAGGGACCTGTCAGAAATTAACAGCTGTTAAAAAAATCATTTTTACAGGTTAAAATCAAAGGTCTACTGCACAAGAAGGCCTCTGTGACATGGGGCTGTGATGATTTGTGGGTTTACAAGGAATTGTTATTACTCGTAAGAATCAGAGGAAAGACCTGCTTCCCACATAGCTCATAAGGCAGTACGCTCTATTTTTCCAGCAGGCAGAGTCTTGGTGTCACGGAAATATGGCAAAACGCCTATTACACTTGCAACACCTGGGAGCAGTTTGAGGTTTGAATAAAGATGAATTCCCCCCAAGTTTTAAACTTCCATCATTAATATTTTGGTCTCATTCATCTGCAGTAATAACCACAGATGGAAAAAAATAAAATAGTAAAGCCTGATCCCAACCAGCCTTAAAAACAAAGAAAGGAAACAGGTGACAGTTGATGAAACTTTTCTAAGTTCTGTAAGGGGAATTGGAAACCCAGGGACTATGCCCTTGCAGAAGCAAAGGGTCATTCCATGGATGTACCATGTTTTACCCTATGTGTTTCTAAAAACTATCCCCTTAACTCCTAATTAATGAAAAGCCTAAATAGGAACAATTTTAAACATAATCATTTTACAGTCCCTCATGGTCGGCTTATTTTGCAGTCTTCAAAAGTCTTCAAATTCTGAATGGCTCATCATTAGAGAAAAGTAGAGCTGCAGCATGATCCTTAATTACACCAGAGGTCACACTATTTTACAGGATACCACAATCCAAACAGGTGCTGTTCTTGCACTGCTGTTCTACAAATACTAAGTGACTGGTAGTAAGCAACCAAGGTCTGTGTACATATTGCCAAATGCCAATCCCTGGTTTTGTTTCATTCTTTCCAAGGTCAATGCATACATAAAACTGTTGGTGCCATATGGTGTTATTCAAACAGAAACTCCCTCAGTACAGTGCTTCATCTGCTTCATCAGCATTCTTACCATATTTTTCCATCTTAGTTGATAAAATGGTAAAATCAATTTAAACAATCATAACAGTTAAAGCATTTCACTGGGCATTAGCAAGCATACAAGAGCCTTGTACACTGGGAAGTAAAATAGGCTTGCTGCCTGGGACAGAGGGACTGAAACATAATATTTTTTAAATCTCATATTCTCCAGCTAATAAGTTTTTAAAATTTAATTTATATCAATTCTATTTTTCCAGATACGTCCATTTTTTTTTCAAAAATTTTTAATAACATACCCATTAACCTAGGAATTATTTGATTTTACCTACCTTCTTCTTGCAAAAAGCGACTATGATATGGAACCACAGTAATGGCACAATGAAAAAAGCGAACTTATTTTCAAAGTCCCTTCAAACCTGTTTCCTAGCATTTTAATTTACTTTCATACTTTGCACATCATGCTTTTATCTTCACCTACAAGCATCATATATTTATAAAGTAATCAGTGTCTTTATTTTCTAATCTACTGGTTTGCAGTGGCTTAGTCTGTATATAAAGTGAAAAGACTACCAAGTTAAGATCAGATTATTAGAGTACATTAGAGATTCTGCATAATTATGGGCCTAATAGAAGGGGAAGAAGGATAATGTTTTACAAACCTCATTTACTGGGGGTTACTTTTTATTACATAAATGAAGCTTTCCTTATCTTAAATTGTATCTCACTTGAATTCTTGCTGAGCTTAAGAACTGTTGGCCCTCTTTTTTTTTTAATGAATGTTGTTGCACTTTGCTGTGTGTCAGCAAAAGGGTTCTGAAATGTAAGGACTCTACCAAAAAAAATAACAAGACCTCCGCAACTAAGGACCTGATACTTTATTACTTGTCAAGAGACATCAAAGCAAAATAAATAAATTAAAATGATGCACCACTTTAGTGAAAATGGCAGCCTGTCATATAAATTTAATTCCAAGGATTTAAATTGGTGCTCCACAGTAACATTAGAAAAAGATAGAATCCAATTAAAACCATGCTGGATTCCAAGGACATTGTGATATTCACTCTGCTTCTGTCATGTAAAATAAATTTAGACCTGATTCAGTGCTGAGTGCAAGAAATTAGATTCTGTAATGATCTATTTCCTTAGGTATTTTGCAGTATTACCTTAAAGATACTGTAAACCAGTCAACAAGTTAGCTGAACCAGGAGATGTAGGCATACTGGACACTAGGAGGAAAAGCTTCATGTTTACTTTGTCCTCGCTTATGCCCTTTGGGTCAGAATAAACATGAACATGGAAAGAAGGCAGCACTGGGGCAGGAATGGAAGTGAGAGATGGGGCAAAATTCATTGGTTGCAGCATGAGCACATCCAGGGAGATGGACAAAACTATGAGTCTCTCTATATCAGGGAGTAAGCCTGAAGCCAGAATTCAGAAGACAGGAAAAGAAGAAAAGCAAAGGAAATTCTCTAGAGTTGCTGTGCTGCAGGGCGGCGGGTGGGAAAGCACAGGAACAATTTCTAAATTTAAGCTCACGTCAGAATTGCAGCAAGAAAGATCTGCTGTGAAGACTGCAAGAGGACAGGTCATGAGGGATGCCTGACTGCCCAAAATCCCACCAGCACAACTAAACTCTAAACACCACTGCATCAATATTTAGGAAGGCAGTAGTACTTGGTAAGAACCAAATACCTGTGCAGATGTACAATAACAGGAGGCTATATAGCACTGTCTCCTGTGATGGGAGAAAGCAGACTTAAGTTACTAAGCCACAGGTGATGCCACATCTCCCAACCATAACCTCCTTTGCGTAGGATTTGAGGAAACCTAGATTCAGTTTTCACAAGCTAGTAATAAGCTAGTTCCTTGGTTCAGTTACACAAGCTGGCTCTGAATGAGCCATCACAAGCTTTGTAGCTGTTTTAGTGACAAAGAAATACACACTGCTTTAAGAGTCTAGACTGGTATATGTCTGGATTTGTATGTGGTGGACATACTGACCTCCACTTTGGGAACTGCTGGTTCTAGCCATTACTGTTGTCATTTTTCTTTCTTTTTGCCCTATAGATGAGGCTCCAAGCTCATCCATACAGCAAGTTCGACTCGAGCTTTTGTGCCATTCTCCTTAAATGCCAATGCTTTTTGTAGTAGCTCCCTCACCTCACATGACTGAAGGCACTAACCTTTACTAACTTGCAACTTGACAGGTTAATTATGGTGGATTTTTTTTTTCCACAAATGGATCATTTCTTATCAAAGTCTCTCTTAGAAGAATTAAAAGATAAGCACAACTTCAACTACAGGAAAAATTATTCTAATAAGTTGTAGAAACTTCATTTAAAACAAGGTGTGAAGATTACTTTCTTGTATGTATGTTGGTCAAAAACATTGAAATACATAAGGCACCAACTACAGGTAAGGATCTTCAGTGACTACGTCCTTTACTTGACAAGAGCTTGCATGTAATACTATACCAATTCTGCTATTATTGCACCATAAACCAGTCTTCAATAGCCACTGTTTTACTTCTTCTTATAAAACCAATTTAATATCCTTATGCCACTAAAAAAAAAAAAACCAACAAAAACCTGTACCTTGTGAGTACCTCTAAGCATCTCTTAGAAGCAAATAAATACTTTGTTTCCTACACATATATCCTATCACAAGTCTATCTTCACAAACTGTAGCATCTCCAGCTCTGTGGTATTTTAATTAAGTCACAAAAGCATAAGAATAAAGATATATAGGCATGGCTTTAATCTCAAGTAATGTATGAAACATGCTTTCAATAGAAAGTCTATTTTCAGATATGACTGCTTATCTAAGTCTTGGACCACAAGCATAGTATACTTATACTCCATGCACATATCCACTTAACTGGTTTATATATAATAATGAATGGTGTTGAAAATACTTTAGCAAAACCACCAGTGGGACTTTTCACTCAAACAATCAGGATACAGAATGTATGAAAACCAATGTATTTTAATAGCACTTCCATTACTGAAGATGAATATTTTCCTAGGAGGTGATTAATTTGCTCATTGCTAAAAGCTTAAGTTCTAGTAATTGCTTTTCAAATGCTTTATAATCAGTTGTGAAGGGAAGTCCTTACATAGCAAGCCACTGAATTCAAATACATCACAGAAACATAGAATAGTTAGGGTTGGAAAGGACCTTAAGATCATTTAGTTCCACCCCCCACTAAACCGTGCCACCCAAGGTTTTGTCCAATCTGGCCTTGAACACTGCCAGTGATGGAGCATTCACAACTTCCTTGGGCAACCCTTTCCAGTGCCTCAACACCCTTACAGTAAGGAATTTCTTCTTATATCCAATCTAAATTTTCCCTGTTGAAGTTTGAACCTGTTACCCCTTGTCCTATCACTACAGTCCCTAACAAAGAGGCTCTACCCAGCATCCTTATACGCCCTCTTTAGATACTGGAAGGCTGCTATAAGATCTCCACGCAGCCTTCTCTCCTCCAGGTTGCACAGTCCCAACTTTCTCAGCCTATCTTTATATGGGAGGTGCTCCAGCCCCCTGATTGTCCTCGTGGCATCCTCTAGATTTGTTCCAACAGTTCCATGTCATTTTTATGTTGAAGACACCAGAACTGTACAGAACACTCCAAGTGAGCATCATTTCTTACATTTATTAACACTGGTATGATGGCAAAAAAAAATCATTATTTAAATACTACTTATGCAGCAACTATCGGGGAAAAATAGATGTTCTACAGTTTTATTTCAGCATAAGGAAGATTCTAGTTTTTATCATGCCAATTTATTACTAGTGAACTGAAAACCTCTTTGCTTAAGTCCCTTTTATCCTCAATGACCTTTCTGGAAGTCTCAGGTCACAAATGATATTGCCTGCTGACCTGCGATTAGCAATCATCGAAAAATAGGCTACATATCTATTCTGCCTCCATTGAACAAAGATTTGACAAAGAAGTGCTTAACAGAATCTCCAGGTAAAATGAGTAGTTTTACTTTATGTGCAAGGAGGAGTGAAATTCCACCTTGCAGAGTTTAAGACTTAGTTTGAGCAACAGAAATCTCAGGATCATGGAAAATCCAGGCTTTATTTATTTTTAATAACTCACTGAAAAACATTACGCACCCTAATATTTAAAAATTTAAAATACGTCCGTGAAGTAAAATCAAATATGTAGATATAGACAGTGAACAGAAAAATCCAAAAGAAACTGTTCAGAGACAGTGCTAATTTTGTACACCATCACGCTAAACCATAAGTTTCATGCAGTTTACACTGTCTAAAGAAAAAACGTTGGCAAGGACTGAAACACACAAATCCAATGACTGAAAATGAACAGTGATTTCCAAATTTGAACTGTGACCAACTTGATTCTGGCATTAAAGAAATTAAATCTTTTATTTACGATGATAAAGTACAGGAATAATTGTCAAAGCTCTATTGCATCTCAAGCAATTGCTCTCAATATCTTTTCTGAACCTGTGGCCCATTATTCATTGTACCTCATACGAGAACCAAAAAAAATTCAAAATATTACAAGTCTTATGATGTACTCAGACTCAAATATGAAGTTTAACTATCTTCAGTAATTTGAGTACCCACAGCAAACTACATCTCTTGACTTCTGAATTGTTTTAGCCAACTAATAATTTCTATTCACTTTTTTCCTCAATGAACGAATAGGAGACATTGCAGAGAACAAGTGACGTGGTGTGTATTTCCGATGCCTACAATCTTAACTAAGCCTGGCACACAGCACGTTGGCATTGATTTCCTTTTTCTCTTTACTGTTATGAAATTCTTAGCATGTCTTTCAGTAATTTGAGGCTCAGGAAAACCTTAAGTAGGATCACATTTAATTGGGCTAATTTCTAATTTGATATGAAGAAATCAGACTAGATACTTTTTATGCCAGTCCCAGGCTTTTGCAAAGCTTTCTTTGGCATAGCTTGCAGTACAGTTACATTTTACACAAATACAGTGCTGTAAACATTATCCTCTTCCCCTGGAACAGATAAAGACACGTTATCTGAAAGGTTTTATAATCTATGAAACTCTCCAATATATCTTTCAAACAGCAATATATCCCTCATTATTAGGTCACCACGTCAGATCAAAACTGCTAATAGGAAGCACACAGAAGAGCAGAACAGTTTTAAGCATCAGGGGGTCAGATCAATTGACTCTAACAAGAATCCATACAGAGTTCTACAGTTTCAGAGATACATAAAGCAACATTATGTAGTTCCAAAATACTGCTTTAAGATGGTTGAAATATGTAATTATTCATATTCACAACAGTGAAAGACCATTTTAAGAAGTGTAATGCTGTTCCCCACACATGGTCAGGATATACAAAAGAGATCAGAGAGTCATTTAGATTTACATACAAACACTTCTTTTATTCTCATCCAAGTAAATTAACAAGGGATGGATAAAAAAATCCCAGCAATCAATGAACTGAGTACAATCCCACAAGGTCAAAAACAGAAAAAAGAACAAGATGCAGCTTTTGCACTTATCGAGTGTTAAATCATCTATCATTTGTACTTATGAGGAAATAATAAGGAGTGCTTGGGCATCTTAACATGTGACACTTAAGCCATGCTGTTAATCGCATGCTGTCACGGGTTCAGCAGTAGCAGTCACTTTTCTCCTTCTTGGTAGCTGGAACAGAGCTGTGTTACTGATTTTGGGCCTGGAAACTGCGCTGATAACACCAGTGTTTTCAGTTACTGCTTGGTAATGTTTTGGTCTGACCAAGGACTTTCTGAACCTCATGCTCTGCCAGGGAGGAGGGGAAGCCGGGCGGAAGCAGAGACAGGACACCTGACCCAAATTGACCAAAGAGGTATTCCATACCACAGCACGTCATGTCCAGGATGTAAAAACAGAGGGCAGAGAGCAGAGACCCGGAAGGGTTGGGGGTGCACTGCTTGGTCAGGCTGGGTATAGCTGGTGAGCGACTGTATTCTTTTCCCTTGTATTTCTCTTGTCATTATTTCTAGTTGTAGTAGTAGTGGTTTTGTATTATACCTTAGTTACTAAACTGTTCTTATCTCAACCTGTGGGAGTTGCATTCTTTTGATTCCCCTTTTCCATCCCTCTGAGAGTGGAGGAAAGAAAGATGGGGAAGTGAGTGAGAGAGAAAACTGCGTGGCTTGAGGGTCTTAAACCATAACACATGTATTAGTTGTGGATGTAAATTTGGTTCTAGAATTACTGTAATACTACATTACCTTTCCTTTTAAGAAGCACTATTGCTTGTTCGCCTGCTAAAAACTACCCAGTTACACCAAATAAATCACATCAATGCCTTCATATGCAAATCAAAATAGCATGAGCATTTTACCTGTGGGCTGGCAAATACCACAAAGTTCATTGCTACATCAGCTTCTGTTGAACCATAAAACACATCAACATTAAGTACATGGATTCCAATTTTTAAACCTTTAATAATACATTAGCCGTGTCCATTTTGAGGAAACCAAATGAATATAAATGTAAAAACCTGAAAGAGAATTTCAAATAATGATAGCATGACTAAGTACTGTAACATGCAAGATTCATATTTTACAGTCACTTTTTTCCATCAGAAAATATGATTTATAATTTAGAGGTGTAGCCCTATTCTCAAAATATTAGGGTCTTGCATTATAAAATTGACACAGAAAAAGTTTCTTCTTAAAACACTGTCATGGTTTGAGGCTCTCAAACTCATGCAGCCGCTCTGTCACTCACTTCCCCCTCTTTCTTCCC
>JASSUY010003115.1:48384-81655 GCA_032466535.1 Forpus xanthops | reverse complement strand
CCGGGGGCCCGCGGCCTGAGGCGGCCCCAGCCCGCCCGCCGCCATGCCGGTGAAGAACCGGTACAACCTGGTGGACGATGGCTGCGACTCCCGCGTCCCGCTGCACAACGAGGAGGCCTTCCAGCACGGCATCCACTTCCAGGCCAAGGTGAGCCCCGGACGCGCTCCCCCAGCCCCGGGCGGCGGCGGGTACGGTTTGGACCTCAGTCTGGGGCCCAGCGCGGTTCCCTCCGGCGCTGTCAGAGCCCCTGGTCCCGTCCAGGCTCCGGGGGCTTCGGCGGAGGCTCCTCGGGCAGCCCCTGCAGTCCTGGGCTCTCTGTGCCCTCGCCCGTTGCAGACCAGCCCCGGGCACTGGGTGCCTGAGGGCCGGTCCTGTCCTGGGCACCTGCTGGCCCTGGGCCGATAGCCCCATAGGCTCAGTCTGGGGCTCGCTGTGCCTGCTCCAGCCATGCCCACTGTGTGTTCTTCAGGTTCCTTGGTGCCAGATCTAAGGAATTCTAAAGAAAACATCAATAAATTAGCAAAGCCTTACATTTTAGCACAATCAAACAGGTTCTTGCTCTTCTAGTATTTTTCCATCTGTTTATCCTTAGAAGCTGCCTTGTGCGCTTCATTTGAGAACCAATTTGGAAAGACCTCTCTTGACAGTGCAATGGACACTGCCTGTGGCATGTCCTTGCTCGACCTGGTGTCTGTCCTCGGTTGGGTAGGACCCTAATTCCTGCTGCAGCGAGTGACAGCTCTGTATTCCCCTGGAAACCAGCAGAGTGTTACGTGCTGCTTAAACCATGCTAGTGCCTTATTCCATCCGACCTGCTCATCGCATGGGAAGCTGTGCAGGTCCTCATTTAAATGCAGTCTTCAGGTATCAGAAACACTGAACAGTCATAAATTGATTCCATATTGATCATGAGCGGTATGGCAGCATCACTCTCAGAAAGTGACTCCATTGGAATTGACATTGTGGAGACGGTGCAGGGTTTATAATTCAGCTGACAAGAAGAACTGCATTTTGCTGGAGCAACTCTAGGGTTCCCTTTCCCTCTTTGCAGGTGGCCTAGCACAGATTAGAAACGGAATTCATGCCTGCTATCTCCTGAGCTGGAAAGAAGGGGCATATATATTGAAATAAAGATTTGAAATGAGGATTTTGTGCATTTTGGCTTTCCTGCTAAGAGCTGTAAGATTTAAACACGTTGAAGGATGGATCTGAATGGACAGTTAATCACATTTTAACAACAGCTCTCTTCCTTAGGGGAGAAGAGCAATTCATCTTTGATTTCTTTATTTTAAATTGAGAAAACTCCTCATTTTGATTTTTAAAACACGTGAAGCAACTATACCTTTAACTGAGTGGAACTGGCTTCTTCAGGCTCTCAGAGCTGTTCAGAAAGTGGCTAACATGCTGTTAATATGTGTGGCTCTGAGATGGGGTTTGCATTACCTTAGTAACATGCTTGCTCCGTTCTACTCTAAAATCTCTCTCTTCCAATTAGGACGTGCATTGTGGGCACATCACTCAGCCACAACTGACAATGACAGGGCTGTAGCCCATGCCAGGTGTCTCGTACCAGGCAATCTTAGTGACCACATTTAGTCTCTAATCTCCGCATACCAAACTGCCTTGTTCACCCTATAATCTTCAGGGACAAACTTGAGGAGGTCAGTACTGGGAGCTGCTTGTGGAGAGGTGCTTGTTTGTGCCATGCTTCACAAGCAGGAAGGGCTCCACGTGGGACCACAAACACCCTGCAACATGGCCAAAGCAGGGGGGGTGGAAGGATGTCCTCTTGTCCCAGCCTATCAGTTTATTTTTGGTACCATGGTCTGTTCCCCACTTCAGCCCTGTTATTTGCAGACAAAAAGCCAGCCAGCCACACTGAATTAATCTGGATTACCTGTGACTGACAGCCACTGCAGAGCGGGGAAGGAGATGCCTGCCAACCAAAGAGACCTCAGACTGGGAATGATATGGATATGTCCTCACCACCAGGGCAGAGGGAAACCCTGGCTAAGTCACTCCCTTCCCCACTGCCCTCAAGTTTTCATGGTCAGAGTGGGTTGACTCTGCTGTGGTTTACCACAGGCTATAGCTGAACTTAACTGCTCTTAAAAGTGCCATTTTGCAAAGGCATTTACAGAAGCATCAGGAAAGCCTGATGACCTTTCAGATTGCTTGTGGTGTTCATTTCAAGGCAGGCTGAAGAGCTGTAAATACTGAGCCAGGAGAACTCATCTCTGAAAGCCCTTTTAAGTAGAAGGTTTTAAAGATAAAACACCTTGCAAGCTACAAGCATTAAAGAAATAAAACCAGAACTATGTCAGGACCACTGATAGCTATGGGGCTGCTCTTGGGGAGGCGTTCTATCTCTGTTCATGTGTCTATCACTCAGTGTTTGGATGGGCCTCCTGATTAACTGCCCCCTCTCCATAGGGAAGCAACTTCCAAACCCCCCCTCCCCAAAAGGAAACCACACACTCAGAAACCAGATGTGATTCATGAACTAAATGCCCTTGAGAGCATTTGTAAGCCAAGCTTTGTAACCTGCCCTCTGCCTCCTCTGCTAACCTGTCTGTGACAGCCATGCCAAGATGGGCTGTGTTACACTGAGGGAGCTGATGGATTCCCCTGGGAGCACACCAGCACAGAGTCCAGCACCCTGCTTTCAGCACCAGCCTGTGCTGGCAGGGCACTGACACTTCTCATCGGGCCACTCACCACCTCACTCAGATGGCATTTTTCTTGCCCTTGACATGCAGGTGAGGGCTGTGAGCCACAACTTCACAACATTAATGGCCTTCTGCTCCACACATGAGCTGGCCATCCAGGACACTGCATGTTTCCACCATTCCCAAGGCTGAGCTGGAAGCTTTGTGCCTCCTCCACTTGGCAGTGGTGCAGGCCGCACTCTGTGCAATCACAAGTACCACCTCCTGCCAGCAAGTGCACAACCAGGGTCTGCTTTGGTACACAAGCATTACAACTCAGTGTAAGGGGAGAGCACACAGGAGGGAGAAGCACCAGCAGCAGGAAGCTGTCTGCCTGCAGGTCTTCCCTAACAACCCAAGTAGCATCAGCTGCGTACAGCCATTGCATGCAAGAGAACAGGCGGCTGGCTGGGAGAAGCTGTAGGTGTAGTGAAGTGGTAGAGGCGGAGGTGCTGAGAACACACCATCTGCCCATGTCTCAGCCTCTGAGTAAAGGGCCCTGCTAGGACCGATGTTTACACTCACTTCAGTGCAGCACCCAGTGCCAAGGGCAGTGCAGTCACAGTTTAGCCACGCATCTTGTTTAGCATAGCAGCTCCCCTAAGCATAGTTAAAACCTGCTGGTGTAGGATGCAGATTTGAGTGAGTTTAGCAGGATTCTGCTGACAGCTGAGCTGGTCCAACCAAGCAGAGACAGTGGTGTCCAGAGGGAAGGTGGTCCAGACCAAACCAACCAGAATCATGATCCTTTTCCAGGAAAGGAAAAGGATTATTTTAAAAGCAGGTGTAGTGGGGAATAACAAAGGATGGATAGTCTCATTTTCCGACCCACAGGATTGTGACTTCATCAGCAACAGGCATTGCCCTGCAAAGCACTGGTAAAGAAGCATCCAGAGGCTGAACAAGGTCAGAAGCTCGCACCAGACATTAGAGATCCGTGAACTTCTCCCTGTCTGTGATAACATTACCCACAGCAGCTGTTCCTGTTGTGTTCTAGGTCAAGAGAGTGTAACGAAGCAAGGACTAAACAAGAGGTGGTGTTTGCTTGGAGGAAGCCTTCACCATTAACTTATGCATTACTTCACAGACATCTCACTGTTGTGTCTTGCAGTACATCGGTAGCTTGGATGTACCCAGGCCCAACAGCCGTGTGGAGATTGTGGCAGCCATGAGAAGGATTCGGGTAAGTTCAAAAGAGCTGAACCCACATGGAATCAAAGGTTGCGTTCACTGGAGTGAGTTGGTTGCAGTGCACTGCTCTACATTCCCCTTCCCCAGCCTTCCTGTCTGGAGTTCAGATCTCAGCACAATCAGGATTGTAACAAGCTGCTCCAGAAATTCCCAAGACATCTCAGGATAGACCCATCCCCTGCTTTTTGCAAAGGGATCAGTCAGCAAAACTCAAATAGCAAACCCTAGCCTGTGCTGAGCAGGTGTGGGGATTCTCCTTGAACCTAAGAGGTTTATTTAGCCTGTTTGGGTTTGTGTGTGTGTGAGAAATGAGATGTACACAATGTACTCCACAAAAGCATTTGTATTCATTGCTAGTTCCAAATATGTTGTATATTGAAATACCTGGCAGATGTAATGGATGTAAATCCCATCAGGTTAGACTTTGTGGATTCTGCTGCTCATGGAAAAATTTGCTGTTTCCCCACATCCCCCAGTACAGTTTTACAGTTCCTGTTTCTCATCATAAAGCCTGCATTCTTCCTCCTCTAGTCCTTTATTCTTCAGAACAGGCTGTGAATGGTCACCAGATTGAGCTACCATTAGCAGGGTGAGCTAACTTACATCTGCTTCACGTATAACCAATTGAAGTGTATGTACCCCAAAAGGCAGTGCAGCTCCTGTGCCTGACTGAAGTTTTGCAGGGGTCTTAATGCTGAGGCTGTTCATGTGTCTCACAACAGCTAAAGCAGGTTTGAGAATCTTCCATTTAAAGCTTTGAAGGGATTATACTATTTCTCTCCCTCCCCCCGTAGTATTTAACCCATCTAATTTTCATTTAGAATAGTGCTTTTTAAACTTACTTAGCCTGTAACTGGCTGGGGAGCTGATGTATTCATCTCCAGCCAAGCTCAGAAATGACATTCCCCTGCCTTTGCCTGCTCAGACGAATAGCACAGCTCTTGCTCAGAACACAGTGCAGCAGCAATCTAAATTGCCTGGTTATTTATGGAACAGGTGAAGAGCTATAGGAAGGAAAGGCAAGAGGTGATGACCACCAGGGCAGTTTAGAAGCTGGCATAACTATTGGTAATTTTTGATCTGAATCAATATTTAGCATCAGATTTGGCACTGCACTGCTGATCTTTGACTGATAAAACCCTTGGAAGGAAAAGCAGACAGTGGTTTACTATCAGCTTCTAGGAAGTCTTGCATTCTGTTTTCACACCTGCTGATACCACGATGGTACCTAGCTCAGAGTCTTGGCAATGCAATAGCGTGCTTGAGTGCTATATGAAGCATATAAGAAACCACTCTGCATTGCTGGATGCCGTCAGTTAATCTTACCACACAATATTTTTAAAGCAGGCATCCTGTGTTCTATACTGGGTTTTTACTCTTGGAAGCCCTTTCCAAAAAGGGAGGGCTTCCCTTTTCATGGGCGTATTGTACAGCAGGATCTTATTCAGACACTTCCTGGCTGCTGAGCGGAAGATGCTGCTCTATTGAAGATAGTTAATTGGCACTGATCCTTAATTAGAGCATAAAGAATGAACTGGGAGGTCTTTGAAGAGAATTCTAGCGCACAGAGTACACAACCTAGGAACTGAGGGAAGATGGGGGTTATTTATGTAGCATTCATTTACATGCAGAGGCCTTGTCTATACTGGAGCTTTTTCCCATGGACTCTCAGTGGCACCAGTTGCAACTGGGAGGAAAGAGTGGAAGAACCTATTGGTAGAAACTAGTATTTTGGTACCATCTTATTGTGAGTGGTGGTGCCTGTTTGCTACAAGAGCAAGAAAGGTCCTGTGGCCCTGCCAAGTGCTGGCAGGGGCACATTGTGCTGAAGCTTTCATTCTTTGTGCACTCCAGTGTTCCACTGGAATTCTCTACTGGAGTGGAAGAGAAGTCACCCAGTACAAGCCCCAGCACAACATTTCCTATGCTGCTCTCAATGCCCTGCGACATGGGAGGAGGCAGCATGAGCCACCACTCAAGCAGTCAGTGACAGAGCCAGCCCACAGCACAGGCAGGTTGTTACTCATTGCTTCTGCTACCCTTGAAGGAACCAGGGAGGAGGATGAGGAGTCACAGCTCTTTTCCAGGCTCCAACAGGGCTGGTCACTCTAGTTATTCATGAGTAAGTTGAGGCAAGCTCTGAAACTGCCTTCTTACTACTATGTCTGATTCTGGTCTCTAGTGTGGCTTCCCCAGGGAAAAACCTTGAACTATCAAGCACTCAAAGTTGTTCTTGGAGTTTGAGAGCAGAGAGAGAGAGAGGGCAGTAAGCAGCAACTCCAGTTGCTATATCTACTCCTTGGCTTGTTAGTGTCCTGTGTTTTGTACTGGGCTCTTTTGCCAGCTGCGTATGGATTATGCCAGGGAAGCTGGGTGGTTCAGTGGTATTCTTCACTCTGCATTAGCAGGGCAGTCTGCTTGGAAACCAAGGACATGCAGAGCACACAAGCTGCAGGACATCACTCCCAGAGAGCCTCAAACGACATGTTTTAGCATTAGCCTACTGAAATCAATCTGCTCTTTTGTGGTAGGTATTTAAGATGCACTCTTACAGTAAAGCTTAAATCCATATTCCCAGCTAAATGGATGCTTATAGTATCTCTAGCAATACTCCATTAGTCACACATTAGATTCTCATTTCATAACAAACTGGAAAACCTTGTCTCATCATGTTCTATGCTTCCACTGGAGGGAATGCAGACGCAGTAGATACAACAGGGAAGCTGCTGTTCTTTGCTTCCCATTATGCAGAGCTAGACAACTTGAAGTTTGCTAATCCTTCCAGTGGATTATTAGCTGCATACAGCTTGTTATTATATGATCATCAGAGTTCAAACTAATCCCTCTACTCCCTCTTGCCCTGGCAGGGGAGGTGATGAAATTAGTTTGGTACTTGGATAAGTACTGTGTGCTCCGACAGGCACGTCAAGCTGCTCTTTATGAGCCTATCTCCTTGTGCAGGCAGGCGTTCCTCCAGTTCCCAGTGAGAAGCCAATCTGCCCTCTTCTGCTGCCCGAGGCCATCCCAGTCTGGGTGTCAGGCATCTCACACTCCTGCATTCACAGCCAGTGTTCTGGTGGAGCTGGCTTTCTGCTGAAGTGGATTCATCTGCAGGTGTTTAAAGAGCTTATATGTATAACATGAGGTTTTTATTCCTGCATAAGTGGCAGCTAAAGTGAAGAATGTGATAGTTCTCGAGGGCTCAGATAGCTCCCCAGTGCAGCAGTCACACTTCCCCTTGACACATAACTCCTTTTGTGAACAACTAACTAGCAAAGTTGCCTCCTTAGCCAGGTGAAGGCTGTCATGCAGTTAAAGAGGAAAGATACCATGGAGCCCACACAGCCTGGAAACAGTAACAGGAAAGCTTTGCTAAACATGCTTATGGGTACAGGCCTGGGGATAAAGAGGAGTTTTGTAAAACATGAAGCTCTTGAGGTTGCGTGGGAAATCTTGCCCTAGGAGACCAGGGAATGGGAGGCATCATGGAATGGTTTGGGTTGGAAGAGACCTCAAGATCATCCAGTTCCAAACCCCTGGCATGGGTAGGGACACCTTCCACTAGAGCAGGTCACTCCAAGACCCATCCAACCTGGCCTTGAGCACAGGAATGGGGCAGCCACAGGTTCCTTGGACAGCTTGATCCAGCTCCTCACCACCCTCACAGGGAGGAATTTCTCCCTTATATCTAACCTTCCTTATGCCTAATCTAAACTTCCCCTGTTAAAGTTTGAACCCATTACCCCTAGTCCTGTTTATGTGAAGGGTTAACATCACACGTCCTGCATCCGTTCCCCAGAGCTAGCGCTGACCAGAGGAGAATCAGTCAGCTGTTTCCTTCCTCAAGCAACACAACCAGGGCTTCAGAGCCAAAACATCCCTAGTGAAAAGCTGCTATTCTGAGTGGTGAGTTGTACAAGGACACTGCAGGAGCAAGTGTCAAAGCCTGTCATCCCCACAGCCAGCCTGCTGACTGCAATCCCCAGGTCACTCCATTTAATTACCTTTAAGGCACAGAATCAGTTTCCCTGGAATTCACACTTAAAGATTTGACAAAGTCTAAAAGTTTCAGGTGTGTTTGCTTAGCTGGGACCTAAGCAGGCAATAACACTGCAAGGAGCCAGATGTTGGATTATTAAATCATTTCATAAGGGAACAGCCAACTGGTGCTCAGCTGATCCAAGCACCAGGATGAACAAACAAGAGGCAGGCATCCAGACTAGTGTGTTTCTTCTGTTAACCTCCACATTTCTTAAGCTTAACTTAATTGAGAAGTCTTTTTCCCCAGAGGTTGGTGTACCAGAGAAGCAAAAACATTCCTAAATCTTGACATACATCTGAAATGCCCGAGTTCTCCTTGGCATTAGAACTGGCTTCTCACTTCAGCTTCCCTCCTATCCTGATCATTCTTGCTGCATCTAAGCTCTTAAACAGAGCCTCACCTCTCTGCAGTTTCTCCACATGGTGTTCCAGTGAGGAGGTGTGATCTAGCCACACTATAAGTCACACTGACTGCCAAGTATCAACTGGTAGTCTTGAAGTGTGGCATGACAGCAGTTTAAATCAGGATGAGTAAAAGTTACAATCCTACAAGCGCAGCCATGTGAAGCAGAGGCAGCACCAACAGAACCTACCTCTCCTGCAGCCAGTCTGATAGCTGGGCTGGCTTCAGACAGCAGCTTTCACTTAAAGCCAGCCCAGGCTATAAACCGCAACTGTTCAGGAGCAAATATGGGTATCATTTATCTACTTGTGCTGCAGAAGGAGAAGAACCAGGTAGACAGCTGGCGCAGAGCAGGGTGACTGCCTTCAGCCGTCTCAGCTTAATTTATCACTGTGTGGCAGACTTCAGAGCTGCTTAATGGACTTGTTCACAAGATCCTTCTAGAACACAGCTCCTTCACTTCTCCCAGGCAGCCTTCTTACTGCAGAAGAGAACCTCGCCAAGCTAACTGCTGCACAGATTTCTCTCATACATTCTGCCTGTAAGCCCTTCCTGGGTTATTATTATGCTTGGAGTTAAGTTTTCCTGTCAGCTCCTTGTTAATCTGGGCTGGAGTTTGTGATCAGGACTAGGAAAAGGCAAGAGCTGAGCTCCGAGCTGCTGGGTTTTGATTAGTCTTCACAGCCTCTCCCACTATAATGACATTGTTTGGTCCTCTGCAGCTGAGGCTCAGGTTCAAATGTGGGAGCCCAAACTGTTGCACTTGCTGTGGTACAGACCTCAGTAGCTGTATGCCAGGAGCTGTTGTTATTAGATGGGAGTTTGTTCTGCTGCTGTTCCTGGAGGGCTTTTCCTTTCATCATCTTTGGAAGAGCATCCAAATGCGCAGATAAAGAGAGCCTTGGGCTGTGAAAGGAAATAATGCCAGCACCTGAATGTATTTCATCAGTCCTGAGACTGCTGGTGGGGACCTTTCTTTAGTTCTCAGAATGCCATGCACATTCCTTCCATTTGCAGGAAAAGCATGACAGTTCTTACATGGTTGGAGTGTGAAACACAAGCATCTCGTGTGTCTACTCTGAACTGATAACACATGGTGGTGGGGAAATATTGGTAACAAAGCCTCATTTACTACATGTTGCAGTCATGGATCCAATCAGCATTCATAATGACCAGCATACACGCCAACAGCAGACCTTGTGGGAAGATGAGAGGAAGACTTGCAAGAGACAAGTCTGTGTGTTTCTCTTCTCCCATACCAAAAGGACTATGCATTACCACAAAGTATGCTCCAAGAGAGCATCTTCTTCTAGGATACCTTCCCTACTTCTCTGGAGGAGCACGTAAGGGTTGCTTACACTGGGGTTACGTATTAGACAGAGCCTGTAGCCTCCTGGAGAGAGCAGTGGCATACAAACCAAGTGTACATGAGCACGTACAAGCTTGCTCTGATACCTTCTGCAGAAGCTCTGGTGTCAGATTGGGCTCTCCTCCAAAGCAGAGGCTTAAGAAAGGCTCATGCAGCTTCACACAGGCAGTGCATGATCAGACTACAATCAGTCCTCAGCACACCATACAAGTCCACCCAAACAAACCCTGAGGAACTTGTACTAGTGACTTGGAAGTAGAGTTACAGGCAATCATGGGTGACTTTGTCTTCTGCCTACTCTCTAGATCTCTCTGTGTTTCTGCCTCCCTGTCCAGCAGCCCACCTTACCTGACATCTACTTTAAGGGAAGATGCACAACAAAGCTATGAGCAGAGAGCAGTCTCTCAGACAAGCAGGCTAAGAAAAGATTGGCACAAGGGCATCAAGAGCAGAAGAGATGACTTGGCTCGAGGCATCTTTGCCATGCAGCCCTTCTCTTCCCCAGGCAGGGCTGTGTCCCATTACCTGCCACATACAGGACTGCTCAGGTCCAGGCACTGTGGTCTCAAACAGCAGTTACTCCCAGGGACCCATCCATGACAGGCATCTGAGCCAGCTGAAGGTTTCTACCACACAAGATTAAGCTAATTGGTTCTACCTTTCCAGGCCCTGGCAAAATAGAGCAAGTGTTTTCAGGTTGGTAATTAAGTGTTAATTGCAGCTAAGTTTAGCCCTAATGCCTCATTAGTTTGTTTTCCTCTATTTGTTGCAGTTAGAGCAGAGGCTCCTGCACAAGGATGGGGAGCAGGGTGGGCTTCCTGGGAGGCAGAAGAGTCCTACAGCATGCTGTGAGGGTCCTATCAGGAAGCCTCTTACCACCTCCTACCCAACAGGAGGAGCTCTGGGTGAGACGAAGACCCTTACACCTCAATGCTCTAAATAGCAATGCTCTAAATAGCATCTATGCAGCAGCTCTGCAAGGTCTCTGGTGTGCCCAAGACACACATTAGCCCATTTTCCTGATGCATCTCTTCCTATGACACCTTTGCTGGAGTCTTCACCACCTCATCTCCCACTGCAGGTTCTTTGCCATCTCCCATGCCACAGGGCTTGTCAGTGGCTCTAACAAGGGCAGGCAGCACTGAAGCTACTACTGTTCAGTGCCCTGCTCTACTGAAAAGGACTGTACTCTTCCACACTGCAAATAGCACCTTGGTTTGGTTCCCACGGGCTGTTTGCTGGTCTCTGAGAAGATAATGGACCACAGAGTGATGCCATTGGAAGGAGAAATCACCTTACATTAAGAGATAACAGACACGTTATGGATCTTACCTTTCTGCAGCATGGGTGCTGGGGAAGGAGATGAGCCCTCTGGGAGAAGGTCTGGCAGGAATCCATTTCTGCAGGCAAAATAAGTAGCTTGGCACTGCAGGGCCTCCTCTTGCAATAGACAGAGCCACAACCCTACCTCTCAGCCTACCTCCAGGAAGGGCTTCCTACCCTGCCCCATAGTTTTATAGCCTATCCCCTTTCCCAGTATTCCCTGCAACCCTAATTAGCCAAAACACCAGGTGGGATGATGTTTCCCAAAGCTCCCTTGCCATGAAGGCCTGAGGAAGAGAGAAGGCTGAATTTGGAAGGATGGGTGATGCAGCTATAGCTTCTTAGGCTTCTCTACACATGTTCCCCAGCCTGTGGTCACATTGGCAGGCTTGTTTCATGTATACCCTGCTTTACAGAACATAGAATTTTCATAAACTGAAGAAATAGCTTTAAAAATGTGGAAGCTGCTTCTCTAGGATTGAGCCTGCCATGTCTCGGTCTAACCCAGGCTTGGTTTATCCCATTTCTGCTCTTCATAGTATCATAGCAGAAAGGAGAAAAGCTCTTAATGAGATGTTTTTGCAGTGGCATCATGCAGTGTTTCTAGGCAGCATCGTGGTTATCGTGGAGGACTCACTACGCTGTGCTTGTACATAGTGAGTAGGAGGAGTGGAATAAACACCTCTGAGATAGCACAAGAATCCTGCCTTCTGCTCACTGCCTGGAGACATCTTGTCATGCCCTAGAGCTGCCCCACTGATTTAGAAGCTCCTGCAGGTTTCCACCCTGCTCATCTCCAACCCTAAATCACAGCTGGACTTCTTGCCTCACACTAATGATAAGTTCCCTTCTGCCCTTTGTGAGCTAGAAGGAGTGGACACTCTTTTAACTGTGAACAGGCCACTGTAACAGAAGACAGCTTAGAACTTTGTCAGTAGCCACATGCCACCAGTTAGGTTTGAGTAGTGGCCAGTGATACAGATGCTTCAGTTCTTAGGCCCTGTTCAGTGTGTGCTGTGTGTGATTGATAAGGGGTGGATGAGGGGATCACTCGCTGAAATGTGTTATCTCTTAGCAACAGCGACCTTTCAGTGCCTTCTGAGCACTGAGAACTGCATGGCTTCTCCAGTGAGGGGGTGGAAATAGTGAGGCATATTAATATTGGTTTGCATAAGAGACATGATGGATTGGAGTTTAGATGAAGCTGCTAATAAAAGCAGCAGTTAAACAGATGAAAGCTAAATTAAAATGTTAGTACTAAATAGAACAAGACAAGAGCTTTTTGTCTCATGCTGAATCTTGGCAATGAGGCAGGTACCTTTTAATTGTAAAACAAAGTGGCTTTAACAGTGTTATCATTGTATTACTGAAGCATTTGATTTTACTAGCAAAAATATCAGTGTATGGGATCTCTGCAGAGCTTTTATCTAGTTTGAAATAAAGTAGCTTTTCTCACGAATTATAGTTACTGGTTGTAGATTATTACAGAGATTATATATAATGGCTTTCAAATGACATTCTGGTGGAAAACAATAAGCCACCACTCAAAGCTGCTGCTTTATTGGTGAAAAAAATGCAATTGAGATGGCAACCAGAGTAATAGAGAGCACATTGTATTAACTTGTTAATGGGGAGGTGCCTTAATCTCAGTGACAACTGCATGGGCAGAAACTGGGGCTGTCCATGGTGTGGAGATGCTGGTGGAGCAGAGACCCTCCTACAAGTGCATGCATTCATTTCCATTAGAGCAGGTTGACATGTTTCAGGAACAGGAGCAAAATGGAAAGGTCCATGAAAATACAAACACTTAAACCTGTCCCATGGGTGAAGTTGTCTACATGCAGGGAAGGAACTGAAACAGGAATAACAGCTTGTAGCTATGGTGCATCCTCAGTCTTTCTGGTTCTTAGGTTAAGAGGGTCCAGACTGGACACAGGAGGAAGGCTAGATCTAGGGCCACAACAATGATGTGTAGATGCTGTCTTGATTTTGTCCAATGCAAAAGCCCTTTGTACTTTATGGATCACTGTTCTAACAAGGAACCAGGACCAGAAAGCAAAATTCTGCCTAGTAACGTGAGATCTGCTAACAATAGCTTGGTTCTATGCTTGCTTTCTTAATTCTGCTTTGGCTCTGTACTAAACAAGGCCTGAAGGCAAACAGAATTGGTGCTACTTAACATAATACTTTGACAAGCTGCTTCATGTTTTGACCAAATAACTCTGTGATAAATCTACAGGATCAAAGTCTTGAATGGCTCCCTGGAGGGAAGGATACTTTGATGAGGGAGAAGGGATTTTTCAAAGGCATTACAGAATGCGTTTCTTTCTTTCCTTCAGCAGTGATTAGACAGTCTCTAAATGGTCTTTTTCTGGGCCAGATGGGTTATTTGGACTAATTGGCAATTGCCCAACTGTTTTCAGGGTATCAGAGTCACTTCCCCCTTCCTCCATCCTTCTGTCACTGTGTTGCTACAGAGATGCTGCCATGCAGTGGGTCTGCTGGAGGGGAGGATGCAGCCCTCACAATGCAGAACATTGCTGGCCAGGACCCAGGTCACCCTTCTGCTTGCACAGCCACATCCAATGTACCCCCAGGAGCCCCCAAACCCTCTGAGCTCCAGGGTTTTCTTTCTAAAACAAATTATCATTGTCATGGAAGAAGAACAGTGGGATGTGTTAGGACTGGATGCAGTGTGATGGAGGACTGGGCATTTACAGCGGCTCCACGAGGGTGTAAGGCACACAGTTATTCTTCAGGCACATGGGTCCTCTGGTAGAACTGTCCCAGGTGTTGGTGTCTGCCATCAACACTAACTACATCTGGATGCCCTGTACCGAGCACAGAACCACGTGCAGTTCCTGAAGGACTGAGTTCAGTGATCCCAACCCATCGTGGCCCAGGTTGGTCCTGCTGCAGCCTGTGCTCCTGCCATTAATGATTATGGGGTTTAAACTTCCAGCCCAGGCACATTTTCTGTTGCCCCCCCAGGGCAATGCTAGTCTCCTGCTCCATTTGCTTCCTTGCATCCAAGCAGGGGGCAGGAGCAATTGCAAGTTGGGGTAGTGAGTACTGTGGTTAACCATTGACCTGTACACAACCAGTGCAGGATGCTACTCTTTGTAGCTGCTTTAGAGGCTGTCGGTACCGAGTTCTTCACCTTTATTTACCCATATATAAAGTAGCTGCACACACAGCTGAGGACCTTGTGTGCCTCCAGGAGACATGGCCACATACAGTGCCCAGCACCATGAGCCTGCAAACAACTGAGACATCATCCAATAGCCTCTTATCCAAGAGCCTGAAAGCCCAGCCCAGTGCTTGCCTCTGCCTTGGCACTTGGCAGTGATGCTCTGGTACAGTTTTGATGATGAGACCTCTGTAACAGTAAACATTAATATCATAAACCCCTCTTTATCCATAATTCCCCCTAACTAAACCCAGGCTGTTTCTCTCATTGTGATTCACTCACCTTGGTAGCTCCCCTGAGGCTAACAAAGTCCTTGAACTGCTTAATATTCTGGAGTTTCAGAATGACACAATTAGCATTGAATTTTCCTTCTCTTACAGTCTTGTTTCCAAATTTGAGGAAGATTTTATGGACAATTTGAGGAGAACCCAGAGACCTTCCTTTAGGTTTAGGGATTGCCCAGAGAAGGGATACCACAGTCTATTGGCAACTTCATTAGCATTCAGTGATTTCTAACCAAGGACCACTTATACTTTAAAAATCCCTCTTAATTGCTGTATCCAGACATCAAACCTGTCTCTGCTGCTTCTACTAAGGCATATCTTTCAGTACTGCATGCCAAGTCTAACAGACCTTACATACACAGTCATTGCAGTCCTACAGTGCCTGATCCCTCCAAGATCAATGGCCTGTTCTAGGCTGGAATTGCTGTACTGTTGGCGCTCTTAGATGCAGACACATCCTTTCTGTGCAGCACTTGGAGGTCAGCTATAAGTCACTGGGCTTTGTGTAAGGAAGGTTTTCTCAAGCAGAGCTGTTGGAGATCGATAGAATTAACAGCTACGCAGGAAAAGTCTCCTTGCCTGGGAACAAAGCAGATTATTTCAGTCCTTGACTGTCTCAGACCAGTATGTAGCTTTCATAGCTCATGAAAGCTGTTGCCATTGGAAGCAGAAAGGTTGAGCTGCACCCAGGGCTTGAACTAACATAGGAATGAAGCCTGATTGCACCTAGCAAATGAGCCATGAACCTGGCCTGCACATAGCAGCACACTACACAGCTCAGCATCCCTCCCTTCTTCATCCTGGTCTAGTTTGTAATCAAAGCTGTTTCTGAATGCAAATGGAGACAGAGTTTTCGTTCTAGCTTGAATTCTGCTCGCTCAAAAATAGAGGTGCCAAGTCCAGCTTCCTGCCTCTGCTGCAGATAGGCAAAGAAAACACTGGTTTCTCTTGTAGGTGGCTAGGAGAAGCTACAAGACACAGAGCTGGAAGACAGCACCCAAGATGCATATGGTGTGTGATAGCAAGTTTAGAAGCCAGGAGATGGTCCCTGCCTGCAGCATTTACCAAAAGCAGGTGTTAGTCATGCAGATGTAGCTTCACCAGATTCTCAGCAGCAAACTGGATTCCTCCTCCTCCTCCTTTGGATAAGCATCCAGCCTGGGTGCACATGCTCAGCATCACTCTCCTCCGCATCCTGAAGTCACAGAGGCTTTAAGGAGGAGGCTGCAGCCACACAGTTTCTCCTGGCCACAGAGCAGTGTAGATGCTGGAAGTAGAGAACCACAGTAAATCATCCCTGGTCCTCTTTGGACTTCGTTACCTGTTTGAACACATGGACCTTCTCCATCTTAACCTCACCTCTCCTGAGCCTCAGGAGCACTGATGCTTGCTCTCCATTCCCACACACAGAGCATGGCTCCCCAGGCTGCTTCTCAAGCTACCTTCACCTCCAGTTTGCCATCCTCCTTTGGACTACCTGCACCAAAATAGCATCATTAAATTAATGTGAAGTGTTGCATTATTTAGAGGCCTGAAATCCTGGTACCTGCCTTTATCAGAGCCTCAGCATGGCAGCAGGATTAGGGTTTCTCCCCATCTCTGTGCTGTGCCAGTGTGAGCCCCTGCCAGGGCCCTCAGTACACACTCTTGAAGCCCCATCTCATGCACTGCAGCTCCCTCCACCTGCACAACCACACCAGCATGGCTCAGTGGGTACAGACCAAATGTACAATGAGCAGGAATCCTCAGTTGCTCCCTGCTCATGTGTTTGTGTGAGCAGTATTTGGTGGCTCGGCCCTGCTGGCTGCATGCTGGGTGGCTGTTGCTTAGCAGGAGACTGGCTGTAACCAGAACAACTGAAGGAATGAAGCAGAAGACAAGCATCCTTGCTTTGGGGATGAGAAACAAACACATAAAATACTCCGTTATCTTCCCACAGCCAGGTAGGGGATCTGAGGCTTCTTCACAGAGCTCTGAGCCTGCCACAGAGTCCTGGCTCCTGCTCTTCTGAGCTTTGTTGCTTGAACATTGATGAACAAGGTTTAAAACAACTCAGTCTCCTGACTCACCTCTTGTCCTACATACCAGGCTGGAGGGCAACGAGGATACAACATCATGTGTACAAAACCAGGGCCTTCTCTGCAGGGCCTCCTGACCCTGATGTTTATAGGGAAATACAGAATTACTTGCAGATATCAGAGTGTATAATTGCAGTTTCACTTGTAAGGGTTATTTCAGGTGACTCTGACCTGCTTCTAATGAAATTAGCACTTTTTATCCGCAGTAACCCAGCAGCTCTTTGAGGTAGGCACCATTTCCATGCTCATGTGCATTCAGTGCCTGGTACATGAGACTCCATTAGGGTGGGGTCCCAAGACACTACTTCATTACTGAAAGCAATTAATCACCCAGAGCAGTGCGGATGGAAAAGGTAATTTGTTTTCTCCTGCAGAGTGAATAGAGGTAGGGAGGAAAATGAACCCTGTCTTCCCTGTGAGCCAGGCTTGGCCTGCCCTGGTGGGATAAGGGCTGTGTGTGGGAAAGCTCCCTATTAAACCTGGGGACAGCAGGAGGTCCCTGGAAGTGACAGTCACACAAAGGGGCTTTTGTCAGAGAGGCACCAAAGGCCAGATGATGTCACCTTTTGCCTCTAGGGATGGAGCTCAGCACTATCTCTTTAAGGGAGGAGGCAATGAAAAGGCTGCCTTTATCCTACCCTTCTTTAAAAGCAGGAGCAGCTTTGTTCCAGAACAGCCTGTCTGTTCTCAGAGGTGGAAAGGACTAATTAAAGAGCCACTGCTGGTCTCCCCACCAGCTCCCATCACATGCAGGAGCTCTGCTCAGCCCCATGGGTGTTGCAGAAGGAGTGTCCAGAGAGGCTGGATCCACAGGTTGCTCTCTTGTCATTCACAAGCTGCTTCTCTGCAGCTCCCAAAACCCCTGCAGGAGGGTGGTTCTTGGTGCTGCTTCCTAAAGGACTGCTTTTTCCCCTTGGACTTTGTGTCTTCACTCACACATGACCCCAGAGCATACCCAAAGCCAAACCATGAGGCAGCCAGACCAGATATGCCCATCATTACCACTGTTTCCTCTTCCAGAAACCTCTGTCCCCTAAAGAGCATCCTAAAACAAAGCAGAAACCACCTGTGTCTCTGCAGAGCTCAAACACAGCCAGGATTAAAAGGCAACTTCCAAGAAGCTGCTTTTGGAGCTGCAGTTTAAGCTAAGTCAGGGACTGGCTAAACACAGCTCCAGTGTCCTCATACTGGCTGAGGGGCTGTGGGGCACAAGTCCAAGAAGACCTGCAGATTAGCCCAATTAAAACAGTGCTGGTGATGCCAAGCAGGAGGCTACAGAAGCATAAGTGTCTTCTGAGCTCAGTTTCAGGTTTCTGCATTTCCCCCAGTGTCTTTCATCCCTCAATCCTCCAGTTGCAGTGAGGGGCTGACCACTGAGTTTGGGCATCAGTGAAGGATTTGGCCAACACATCCCTCATCAGGGAGGTGTTTGTGCATCTCCTTGTACCAAGTGTGAGGGGCACATACTGCCCTGGGATCAGGGAGCAGCCAGGGTGGCTTTGCTCAGTGAGAAGGAGCTGATAACATGGCCCTTATCAGCCAGGACCCCACCACATCATACCTGAGCGGGATGGGCAGAGCAGACCCTGGGGAGCAGCCAGGCTCAGCCAAGGGTCCAGATCATCAGGCAGATCCATGCTGACAGGATAGATCTGTTTCCAAGCTGGGAAGTCAGTCTTCAGGTTGGGATGAGCAGGTCCCTGGCCAGGCATGACTGGAGACCAACATTCCTACCCTGGATCTCAGGGAAGGAGTGAAGGCCCAGAGCTGAGCTTAAATAGAGCCTCTACCTATGAGTGTGGCTAGAGACCTCAGGTGAGGCTGGTCAGGACCCTTAACAGCTCTTCACAGCTGGTCAATATGAGAAGAACCAGAGGTGAGATGCCTGACCAAACCAGTGCAGATGATCCTGTGGTCTGATGGGCACAGTCTGAGCACAAAAAAGTTTCCCACTAACCCTCTCCTCACAGCCATGAGACAAGTTGTCTCCAGGTCCTGCACTAAGGAGATCCACATGTGCAGGGCAGCAGCTCCAGGCTGGCAGCAGTAACCCCTGTCAATAAATGGTCTGTGGCCAGTACATCCTGTGGTGCTTTTCTTGCTTGGGCTAATCAAAGTCTAGTCTGTAAGCAGGTCTTTGCAGCTCGGGCTGTGGCCAAGGACATTGGCAGTGCTGGTCCAGTGCAGACGCAGGGGCTCTGGCACAGCACACTGGGGAGTCCCTGGGGAGTTCCATATGCTCCTTGTGTCCACACAACCCACCCAAAACGCTGGGGTCCAGAACATCTGCAAGGGCTGGAGCACAGAGCTGCACGTGATTGGAGAAGTTAAAGAATCATGGAATGGTTTGGGTTGAAGGGACCTTGAAGCTCATCCAATCCCCTGCCACGGGCAGGGACACCTTCCTCTAGAGCAGCTTGCTCCAAGCCCCATCCAACCTGGCCTTGAGCATTGCCAAGGATGGGGCAGCCACAGCTTCTCTGGGGAGCCTGTTCCCATCCTCAGGGCCCCGCAGGCAGCCCTGCCAGAGCATGGAGCTGGGAATAGATCAATAAACCCCATGTGAAGAACCATGGTCACATTTCCCTGCTGCCCAGAAACCCAGCAGGGCTGTGATAGCTCCTTAACCCCCTCCAGCTCTCTGTGTGGGGACTGGTCTGCAGTATCTAAAGAGAACTTGTTGGATGCTGGAAGGAGCTAATTTAAATGAGAGGGGATAAAAACGGACTTTGGGTACGTTGCCAGCATTCTCCTTGCCTATTGTACTCTCCCTTCGGTTTCTGCTTTCCACTGAGCAGTTTTATGTTTCCAAGGATCATAAATTCTCATTTTTCCACTGGGCAGGAGGTGCACTCCCGGCCTCCACCGCTTCCTGCATCGCTTTTGTGTCCGTGTTGCCCAGTTACTGCAGCACAGACCCTGACTATGCCCGGCCACATTCACCCCGGCCATGTCCCCGGGAGCGTGTGCCCCACCGGCGTGCACTGGGAGTTCATAGGATCCAGACAGGCACATGCTTCCCAAGATGAACAAAGGAAAGGCCATAACCCAGCGGTTTCCAGCCGGAGGCCATGCGGGAGCCGCTGGAATGCCACTGCCTGCAGGGCTGTTGCGGGAAGGTGGGATGTGATGCAGAAGGGGGATTGGAGGCTGGACCACAGCCTGTGGTCCAAAGGGTATGGGAACTGACAGGGTTGGTTTGTCAGCTCAGGGATGGCTGTGCTTGGCCAAGCTGCACTTGCTGCGAGCAGAACGTGGGAGTTTTCGGTAGCGTCAGTTCCAAGAGGCAGCATTCCAAGCATCCGTAATTCAAACAGCAGTCAAGATAACACCGTGTCCTCATGCCGTGCGGATCAGTTCGGTTTGAAATTAATTACATTCCTCAGCTTGAAATACTTGGATTCATCCTGGCTTTAATTCCTAAAGCAGCGCTCACACGGTACCGGAGGTTGTGCACGGCAGCGGGAGGGAAGGATGCATCCCACAGGGCTGGGATACAGCCAAGGAGCAGGAGCAGGGACTCTGGGTCCTGCTGGGGTGCCCGGAGCCGGTCTGTCGGGGGGCAGAGCCAAGCAGATTTCCATCTTCTCATTGCCATGCTCCCTGTGTCCGACCGGTAGGAGAGTTTGGGAAGGGGCTGGGACTGCTTATTGTTGGGGGGTTGTTTATGGACACATCCATCCTGCAGCCTGCCAGGCCGGGACAGGGCAAGGGGAGGTGAGGGGCAGGACAGCAGGTTAAGGGCTGGCTGGAGGATTTACAGCTGCAGGAAGAAGTCGTCCATTTCCAAGCTTGTGGCATCTTTGGATGCACATAGTACTTACCCAGCAGTGATGGGGAGCACTGATGCACAGCAGCAGCCACCATTTGAACCATGGCAGGAGCATGTCCTGGCTCTGCTGCTCTCCCAAGTCCATCCCTTCTGCTCTTTGTCAATGAGGGAGATGCGTTTTTTGGAAACAGAGGCTGCCTTTAAGACCTTCAAACTCTCTATTTTATGACAGTTTCCATTTGCATAATGAAAGCCCTGATACCTTCAGTAATTAATCACATTAAGAATTGCTTCCTTGAATAACTCTATTCATGCAAGTTGTTCTTAGTGCTGGAAACTGCATATGATTTCCAATGTGCATTAGCCCATCTCTTTCATCAGCAGATGGAAGCTGGTAACTGCATGTGTAATTTATATCTGCTTGGGTGGAATTATCAGATGAAATATGCATCACGCAGCACCATTAACATTTCTAGTCATAGAGTCTTTAGTTCCTGGGTAAGTTAAGATTACATGCCAACGGTGTGTGGGACCATAGGAAAGGCAAGGACTTGAACAAGGGAATTTAAAAGCAGAAATGGGAAGTATTCCAGGTCAGGCACATCAGAGAGAGAATGAATGACATTGCTGAATTAAATGAGATGCATTGCACCTTTTTTGACCTGCATTTTTTTGTACAATGCCCAATCTTGTCCCCATAGTAAAGAAAGCTTCCAGGCTTGATGCTGGATCACCGCTTGTGAGGGCAACTCCAGATCCTTTATCATCCAGAAAGCTTTTCCCCAATAGGATAGCGCAAGCAACAGAAGGCAGCAGAGCAGATGATGCACACTGCTGTGTGGGTTTGGGTTTGTTGGTAACCTTGGCAAATCTGGGACAAAATCCCATCCATTCAGTAGTAAGAAAACCAAACTCCGTGCCTGGATGCTCTCTGTGTCAGTGCCAGGTTAGCCAGGAGCCTTGGGCTCAGCTGTTTGTTGGTTGAACATTCTTACAGATGAAGACTACTGTCTTGCAGTGCATTTTTCAATGTGCTTTTTTGTCCTTACATAAATCACATTTAATTAAAACACTGATTCCTGCTTGATAGGAAGCAATTAAATGCCTGTAGCTGTATCCCATCTGCCTCTTGTGTGTAAGATGGGGAGAGAGCCCAGTCTAAGCTGGTGCAGCGTGGGCTCACGGGGCTTTCGCCCAGCCCTGCTCTTGGGAGCACAGTGCTCTCCCAGCTGGTGTTACTGAGCAGACAGTTGGGGCCAGGCCATCCTACAGCTCCTTTAGAAAGGGTTTTAGAGCCCAATCAGTTTTACCTTCAGGCCAAGCTAATTCTGTCCATGCCTGGGACCCCAGCCTGTGGAGAGCATGCACTGGCCGTTTGTAGGTGCTCTGATGAGGATGCAGTAGCGAGGCACAAGCAGCAGCAGCTATGAGCTGCGTGGAGCAAGAAGGACAAGCAAACTCATGCACCTCCTTCCTCAATGATGCTGTGGCAAAGGGCACAATCCAGAGCAGAGCCTGAGGGTGCTGCCTGCAGATTGCAAGGGCCAAAAGTGCCTCAGATGGTGTGTGAAGGGAAGGTGTGTGTCTCTGGGGCAGAGAAGCTCTGAGCTCTGCTCCTGCCTGCCCCATGTGCATCCCCAGCCCCAGCTGCCCCAATATGAGTCACGGCAGAGTGTGCCTTCATCCTTAATGGTATAGTTTATGGTTGATGATCCTAAAGGTCTTTTCCAACATAGCTGATGCTGTGATTTTGCTCCTGCTGGCTGTATGGCTCTGCTTGGAGCTGAAGCTCCATAGAATCATAGAATAGTTCGGGTTGGAAAGGACCTTAAGATCATCCAGTTCCAATCCCCCTGCCATGGGCAGGGACACCTCCCACTAAACCATGCCACCCAAGGCTCTGTCCAGTCTGGCCTTGAACACTGCCATATCCTATCCTAAAGTATCCATATCTATCCTAAAGTCATGCTGGGGTGGTGCAGTGTGCTGTGGTAGCTGGCTGGAGTTCCCTGGCTCTACAGAGGCTTGCCATCACTCCTGGCAGCAACCAGAAGTGCTGCCGCTCCCAATTGTTCCTTTCTGTCCAAGAGAGAAGGAAAAAACATCTCTGCAAAATCCAGACTTGGACTTTGCTTAAAGCCTTTGAGTAAAGAGCCTTGTTTGAATGTAATTGCACCTCTGTTGCTACAAAGGGAAAATAAACTGGATTGCTCTCTTTCTTGGAAAGCTCGGCTAGTATTTTCCCAGCCATTTGTGCATAAAGAAAGATAAATAGCTCTTTAGTGGGCAGAACAATCCATCCCGGCTTTATTGACATGCATGCAAGCAGGCAGGGAGGAACAGTTGGATGATGCTGAGAGGAGGGGAGGGGAAAGCTCCATCCTGGTGGAGATGGGAGCGCACAGTGAGGCTGGGCTGGGGTTGCCAGTAGCACTTGGGTGCTGAGACCAACAGCCCCCCAGATGTGTGCATCTCCTGCGGGTCCCCCCAGCCCACAGCAACCTGCAGGGTGCTCTCCCCACCTCACCCATCATCTCACTCCTCCCTACAGGGATGTGTATGGCAAACTTAGCCCTGGCTTCACACGCAGCAGTGCTAGAGAGAGGTTTTTAAAGAGCTTGTCTCAGAGTAATAATTCATGGGGAGATCAAAAGGCTGCGGTTTAATCTGGGGTCTGTCTGATACCATAAACCTTGCAGAGCGCTAAGAATTCAGTGAGCAGCATCAAAAGCCTGATAAACACAAAAGCCACCCGATTTTCTGCCTGTGAGGCTGGTGTGGCTTACAATGGATGCTGAGGAGCAGGAGAGATGCGTATCTTCTCTGCAGTGCTCGGGTGCAGACACGGAACCACACACAAAGTCCTTCAATTTCATGCTTCTGAAAGAGGTGCCTGGACTCCCTTAACATCCCCACCTGCAGCTCTGCCACGATGTCCCCTTTGCTACATCCCGGCTCTGTTACAGCACCATTGACAGTATTAGATTATTAAAATGGGATTTGTAACCTCTGCTTTTCCACTATGGTAACTACATTGATTTAATCCAAAGGATTTCATCTCTAATAGATATACAATGGCTGTTCCTGTAGCTACACTGACAGTAAGGGATGTGCTGGTTTAGATAAATGGAGGATCTGTCTCAGGAATGCTGGATTTCTGATAGGGACTGGGAAATACAAGGCATCAAAATGCTGTATTTGGAAACCAAATACAGTGCCTGAACTGAGGCCAGTAAGGATCAGTGCTGTGACCACAGGTCTCCGGAGCAGAAGGCTCTGCCATGCTTGTGGCTCTCAGCAGAAGCAATGCTTAAAAGCCATAAGTTTAATTTGTAACACAAGTGGAGGTGAGTTCAGGCTGCACACACCTGCAGGTGAGAGCTGGGTTGTTCTGAGCCCACCGAGGTTAATGTGATTATGGAAATGACTGAGGTGTAATTGCGTTATTGGCACCCATCTGGCCCTCCCTGCAATTCACCCATGATTTCATATTCCCCATGCACTACAGCACTGACATACAAGGGTGCTGGAGATGCCATAAATCACTGCGTGGTGTTTGCTGCAAGTACAGTCTCCTGTTGAACCTCTGAGGCAGAGTCCCACTGGACTAGGCATGGCCAATGCATCAGGAAAGTTCTTCCTGGATCCGAATTTAGTCTCTGGATGTAGTCCAGAGGGTTGAGCTGTGCTTATCACCTCCCAAAGGATGCTCCTGACAAAGCCAGGATCCTGCCCAGCATCCCAGCTACAGCAGTGAGCCCTTCCCAACATGGATTTTCTTAGCAGCATAAAACAAATTCCCACTTCCCTCGGCAGCTGGAGTTAAACACATGTAAAACGCTAATAGCACACACTGCCCTAGGTGCTCTCTTTTCTCACCTGGGTTTTTCATCCCATCAGTATGAATTCAAGGCCAAGAACATCAAGAAGAAGAAAGTGAGCATCATTGTGTCTGTGGATGGGGTGAAGGTGATTCTGCGCAAGAAGCAGAAGGTGAGACTTCCCAGTCCCACTGGGGCATCCGGGATGTTGGCTCTAACCATGTCTGGGTATCACCACTGTTCAGGATGGTCACACTTCTAACCAAAACTGACCTTTTCTTAAAAACCCTGAATTTTCACAAGAAAGCACTCAATTTCCCATTAAACTAATCACAAAGCCTCACTGAATAAAGAGGGGGGAAATGGCGCTGTGGGAAGAGGATATATTGTTGGGTTTCCCATCAAAACTGTCAAGCTTTCAGGAAATAGGTTCTTTTTCTTGTTAATACCAGTAAGCTTTTTCTGCACTGCCTGGGCTGAATGTCCCTCAGCTCCTCGCTCAGGCAGAGCTTCCTAAGCCCTGGCTCGGAGCCTTCTTCCCCAAAACGTGTTACTCTCCTGCATATTTGATGCTATAAATCAATCTTAGGGACATTTTCAGCCCTGAAGGCTGGGGTCAGATGACCAGCTATGATAAATGAGCAACGAAATCTATTTTTATCCAGGATACCAATGAAACAACCATTGCTCATGTAGTCAGACTGTAGCCTGGATTCCAGCTTGGGGCAGAGGCATCATTCTCAGAGCTCCTGCCCATCATCATGGTGGGGTTTCATTCTTACCTGACTCACTAACTTTGTTTCTGCCCTCTGTTTACAGAGAAAGGAGTGGGCCTGGGATGAGAGTAAGATGATGGTGATGCACGATCCCGTGTACAGGTATGCACAGGGGGCTTGCACCACTAGGGCCCATCAGCCCTGAGCGATGTGCATCCATCCTCCCCCTTGCTGAGTTCCCTTCACCAAGGCTGTCTTTCCAAAGGACCATGAAACATTAACGAGGATGCAGAATTGCTGCTGATGGAGGATCCTTCTCATACATTTTTAAGGGTGAGGTGGGCTGATGTAGCTTTGAAGCTGCCTCTGCTTTGAACAGGGTTAGACTAGGTAACCCCCAGAGATGCCTTCAGCTCGCATTAGTCTGATTCTGACTCTGAAGATAGGCTTCCTGTGGTTTTCTTCAGAGCATGGCTCACTGTGGGCTTCTGAAGAAGAGCCTTACTCTAAGATGTAAGTGCTTGCAATGAATTAACCCATACAGGACATGGTAAGGTAGCACTGACTTTCCACAGCACTTGCTGTGGGATCTCCAGGTATTCTGCAGACCACAGGCCCCACCCAGAGGCTTACACTGCCTGTAAACCTGACCCCTCAGGAGCATCAGCATCCTCAGCAGTGGTGCATAGCCCCTGGACACAGTTCAGAGCTCGGGTTGCACCAGTGCTTAGCTGTACCATGAGCACAAAGCCCCCAGCCTCAAGGACTGGGATCACCAACACTGGTTTTCTGTGTTAGAGCCCGTGGTGAGGAGATAAGGAGCATTATCTGTGCCTACCTCTCACTTCTAGCATTCCTTAAAGATAATTACAAGGCATGGTATATATACAACAATAATTGCTCCAACTGCAGGTTCAACACAAAAACATCCCAGTGACAGGAAAGAGGAAAAGAAAACATTTCTAGAATCCCTTTAGTTTCTTCTCTATTCAGACCTGAAATCTCATCACGTTTTCACCCAATTAACTCAAACATAGAAAGAGATCTTTTCAACTGGTTTTGCAGCACGGGCAGAAGGAGTCAGCCTGAGCAGGAGAGCTTTGCAGTACTATAGATGTTTCAGCTTTCCCACAGCATCTCTCAAAAGCTTCTTCTGCTTCAGAAGGTCTTCCATCATGGCAGAAACACTCTAAATCTGTCGCCTCCTGATAATTGCAGGAGGGGCTGTGCACCAGCACCGCATCGTTCCTTCAGCCCTGTGAGCCAGGGGACACTGAGGACCCTCTGAGGTTGTCTGGGGGCAAAGACACCTCTGGGTGTTGAACTCCCTTTGTCTCCCTCCCATCCAGAATCTTCTACGTGTCTCACGACTCACAAGACCTGAAAATATTCAGTTACATCGCGAGGGACGGCGCTAACAACTCCTTCAGGTGCAACGTCTTCAAGTCGAAGAAGAAGGTAGGATGTTCCTGGGGCTACAACCAGGTCATCCCTGGGGGAAGGCATCCAAGGGAGCCAAAGTAACCACTGGATGCAGATCCATGGGGAGAGACCAAGGCAGCACCAGTGCTGGATGTCCCCAGCATACCGTACCTGGTGTCTGTCCTCTCCTGCCCCTGGGCCTCATCCCGCAGGGAGGTGACAGCACCCATCTCCAAGAGCAGGGGAGCAGGGGGTTGTGGCAGTGACCACAGAGGGTCTGAGCATCCCATGGGTTTGCTCCGCAGAGCCAGGCCATGCGTGTGGTGCGCACGGTGGGACAAGCCTTCGAGGTGTGCCACAAGCTGAGCCTGCAGCACGCGCTGCAGAACGCCGACGGGCAGGCGGACGGTGCCAGCGACAAGTCAACAGAGGAGCAGCCACTGGAAGGTGACGTGTGGGTCCCTGTGGGGCAGGGGCAGACCCCTCTGCAGAGGGGGGGACCTGCAGGGTGGCAGGTCCTTCACTGGGTAGCGCTGATGATGGTGAGACCTTCAGTCCCATTCAGATGGGGGACACGGAGATTCTGCCCTATCTCCCCTCTCATCCTGGGTGCCAGGAGCACAGAGGTTGAGCCCCATTGTCCACCACACTGAGGATCTGGAGGCACCAGCCCCTCAGCTGGCTTGTTTCCTTCCTCCTGCCTCTTTGCAGCATGGAGAGGGTTGGAGCATATCCTGGCCATTGTCCCTGAGCTGTCACCCTGGCTGCCAGCCCTGCTCCTGGCCCTGGGTTCTTCCTGTGATCCTCCACAGGGGCGCTTGGGTTTATGTATCCATCTTGTTTGAAGTTCACCAGATAAAGGGCTCCAAGATCATGGATGAGGTTTGCATCGACTCTGATGGCATCTGTGTGTCCGAGAGGGGACCCGGCGAGCTGCCCAGTGCCAGAGGGGACCTGGGCCTGCTGAAACCTGGGCAAGCCTCAAAGGATAAGAACTACCAGGTAATGGGGCTGGGCTGGGGGACAGTCCATGTGCTCTGCCTCTGCTTGGGGTCATTGCATCATAGCTTGACTTGGAGGGACTTTCATGAAGACCCCATTGCAGACCCCTCCATTGCTCCTTGCAAGTAAGCTGTGTCCCAGTACTGGAACAGGGGGAGAGGCAAAAGGCACAGTGCATGGCTGAGCAGGCTTCAGACAGCCTGGATGAGCACAGGCAGGGCAGAGCACAGAGGGGCTCTGCTGGAGTGATCACCCAGTGCTAGAGAGAAGCGAGGTGGGACCTTCCTCCTGCAGCAGCATCCACACAACAGGCAGAAACTAAAAGGAGGTGTTTAGTGAGACAACCATTTCCCGGCCATACAGGGTTCATTTCTGTGCCCCTGTTTGCTCATCTGACTGCTGACAGTGACACCCGGCTTCCCTCTCCCCAAGGCTTAGGGAGCAGCATCCCTGAGGGGTCCCAGCCTGGCAGCACAAACACCCAGGGTGCATTCAGCACAAGCAGTGGTTTCACCCTAATGAATAGCTGCTCTGCAGAGCTCCCCTGTGCGCGCTTCCCGGCGGCCTGAATGGCATCACTTCATCACACACAATCGTATCACTTGCAGGGCCTGCCTGGAACCAGCTGCGGTGAAACGCACTCAATGGGGTTCATTTCCATGCCTGGAAAGGCAGAGCTTTCCCTGCAGCTTCCTTCGGGGGCTGGAGCTGCCCAGGCAGGGAGAGCAGGGGGCAGAAAGGCAGCACCCACCAAACTGTCCCTAAACACCCCCTGCCAGGGTGGGAGGCTCCATGCCGAGACCCCCAGTGCCATGTGTGGGGCCACTGCAGGCTCCTCAGGCCACAGGAGGTGGCTCTAAGCTCACCCTGTGCCAGCCCAGCAGAGCCAGGCTTCGAGCAGCGTGATGAGGTACAGGGGGCTCATGGCTGTCAGGAGCTGCTCTGGAAGCAGTCAGTGGGAGCACTGCCTTTCTCATGCCAGTATTTCCACTGCTGGGACCACTTTTAGTACACTGATGGCCCTGACAGCCACTGCTGCCACTGGGAAGGTGTCAGGCAATGGGATACGGTCCAACCTGGGCTGCCCCATCATGGGGAAAGTGATGGGGTATCTGGGTCACTCCCTGCCATCTCCTCCCTGGGGTCCTGCCCTCCCTGTTTGGAGGCGCAGTCAGACACATGATTCAGCCCTGCAGCTCTGTGGGAGTGGACTCACTCCAAAACACATTCCCCATGGATCACAGAGACATGCAGAGCCTGACACACAACCCAGGGCTGTCCCCTCAACAGACCCTTGGGTCCATGGGGACACACAATCCAAATCCTCTCACCCTCCCTGTTCCTTTGTGCCCAGGATGCTGAGAGCTGCTCACTGCACCCGGCTGGCTCCCAGCCACTGCTCAGCCCCAGCAGCCCCTGCTCTGCGGCCTCCATCACCCCGCTGGCCTCCCAGCACTGCCTCCAGCTCCTGCAGCAGCAGCTCCTCCAGCAGCAGCAGCAGACGCAGGTGGCCGTGGCCCAGGTACGTGTGATGTCTGCCTTCCTCCGGGGCAGCACCAGCCCTTCTCTTCTCCCGGCCCCAGCCTCCGGCCACGTTGGGCTGATAAAGGGGACCAGGCGGGAACGGTGCAGGGGATTCACAGACACGAAGCTGGCTGCATGCATAAGTCCAAGCTGCTGTGACAGGGTCACAAGTGGCTCGGCAGAGCCACCAGTTCCCACTCCATCCAGTTTTCGGAAGCCATCCCTGCCAAGCTCCTTCCTGCAAACTGGCATCAGAGCGGGAGCCCCCCTCGACATTCCACATTACCCGGGATCAGCAGCTCCCCTCCATCCCGTTCCACTAGGCCCGCGATGCCGCCGCATCTCCCCCTCCGCCGCTGCACCGGCTCGGGGGGTCCCGGTGGGGTGCGCGGCGGGACCAGCAGAGGGCGCCGGAGCCCCGCGGCTCCCTGTCCCTGCCCGGCATCGCCCCGTCCCGCATCATCCCGTTCCCATCACCCGTCCCACATCATCCCTCTCCCCATCTCCCTTCCCGCATCATCCCTCTCCCATTTCCCATCCCACATCATCCCTCTCTCATCTCCCATCCCACATCATCCCTCTCCCCATCTCCAATCCCATATCATCCCGTTCCCATCTCCCATCCCACATCATCCCGCTCCCATCTCCCATCCCACATCATCCCTCTCCCCATCTCCTATCCCACAGCATCCCTCTCCCCATCTCCCATCCCACATCATCCCACTCCCATCCCGCATCATCCCGTTCCCATCTCCCATCCCACATCATCCCTCTCCCCATCTCCCATCCCACATCATCCCTCTCCCATCTCCCATCCCACATCATCCCTCTCCCCATCTCCCATCCCACATCATCCCGTTCCTTTCTCCCATCCCACATCATCCCTCTCCCCATCTCCCTTCCCGCAGGTGCAGCTCCTGAAGGACCAGCTTGCTGCCGAAACGGCGGCGCGGATCGAGGCTCAGGCCCGGGTTCGGCAGCTCCTGCTGACCAACAGGGACCTGCTGCAGCACGTCTCACTGCTGGTGCGGCAGCTGACGGCGCTGGAGGCCCGGGACGAGCACCGGCAGCAGGGTGAGTGCACCGTGGGGAAGGCAGGGGTGGTGTGTCCACTGTGCCCGGCCTCACCCTGGGGTAAGGGGATTGGGTGCTGGGGTGCTCCCAGCATCATTGCTCTGGACCGTTGCCCAGGGAGCAGTTGGGATGCTCCCATCACCATCACAGTGGGCTCTGGGGGTGCTTTGGAGCATCACTGCACTGCGTGCACTCACAGGGAGCAATTCGGGCACTCTCTGGTGCCATCCCAAAGCTCTGGGGGGCTTTGGAGTGTCTCCGCACTCCTTGGGGTCCTGGGATGTAGTTGGGATGCTCCCAGCAGCAGCCCTTCAGAGCATCCCTGCAGTCCTTGTGGTTCCAGGGAGCAGATGGGGTGCTCCCAATACAAGTCCAGGAGGCTCAGGGGGCTTTAGAGCATCTCTGCATCCCTCCTAGTCCAGGGCAGCAGCCGTGTTGAAGGCCCCCAGCTCTTCACACCTCCCTTTGTCCCTCTCTCACCAGTTGACCGCTCCCTGCAAAACCTGTCCCTGGCTCAGTCCCTGTCCCTGAACCTGAAGAACCACTACAGCCTGGACATCCACCTCCCGTCCACCTCCAGCCCCGCCAGCATCCTGGGCAGCCCTGTGGCCCCCGGCTCGCTGCCAGCCCTGGGCCCTGGGGACTCCTACCTCAACCTGGTCAGCATGGAGAGGGGTGGCCACCGCTGCAGCACCAAGGATGGGGACGAGTGCCTGGTGGTGCTGGAGGGACAGGATGGGCTCAGCCGGCGCGTGGAGGGCTCCGAGGTCAGCGACTTCGCTCTGCTCAATGGGAGCAGCCGACGGAAGGGGGACGACACGGACAGAGGGGACGAGGACAGGTAGGATGTGCCACCACCTCCTCCCCCGGCTGGAGCGGGACCCCCCCTGCCCATCGCCTCCTCTCTGCTTTCCTTCCCAGGCAGCCGCAGCCCATTCCCAAACTGAACCCTCCACCTCCCATCCTACGGAAGCGGTCGAGCAAGACCTCCCCGAGCCTGGAAGTGGAGGTGAAGCCTGAGAGTGCTGTCCCCATGAGCCTGCCCAGCCCCAGCATCTCCAGCCTCACCAGCATCGCTGCCAGCTCCCTCACCCTCTTGGACCCTGAGGCGAGGACTCCCGCACGGAGCAGTGCCTCCAGCACAGAGCCCATCCCTGCTGGGACCTGCCAGCGCGCTCTGGGCAAGGACAGGACTGGGGAGAGCGGGCAGATGTCCCCTCTGGCCACCATCCATGACCCTGCAGCCACTGAGGCCCTGGCCAAGGACTTGGCTGCCCTGGCCAGCCCCATGGGCAGCACGCTGCTCTTCTCCCCTGCGGACAACACGTGCTTGCACATCAGCTTCTCTGAAGATGAGCTGCTTGAGCCAGAGCTGCACGCTGCCCTGGGGCCCACCAGGGTCCCCTCTTAGTGGGACTGCAGGGGGTGGCAGCTGGCTCCCAGCAGCTCCAACCACACTGCTCCACCAGCCCACACTGGGGTTGGGGTCCTGGTGCCCTGGCTGGGAAGCAGATCCCTTTGCTGTTCCCATCCAATGTATGGGACTGTCACACAGGATGCGACCTGGCCAGCTCATGCCCTCGGTCTGCACCAGCTCACACTGCCTTCCTGCTGCCCCATCCTGTCCTGTCCCTGCTCACACAGCAGGGTGCTGCTTGGGGTCCCTGCTCCAGGCAGACAATCCGTGTTCATCATGACATCCCTGCTGTTGGCCAAGTGGCTGCAGGCAGCCCCACACCAGCCCCTGGCAGGATGTGTGCCATCACCTGCGTGTACCTCCAGAGGGCCAGGAGCAGCAGAGAGCACTGCTGGAGGCCAGGGCTGGTGCTGGTCTGACTCACCCTGGGGAGGTTCCCACGCAGTCAGCATTCCCATGGGATGCTCCGCAGCAGAAGCATCCCTGGGGGCTGAACAATGGGAGCACCCGGGCAGGGTCATGGCACAGTGCAGGGCTGTGAGCACTGGACATGAGGCTCCTGTCACTGACCCCATCCATGGGGTGTCAGCTGCGAGTGGGAGCAGCACAGGCCCAGTGCTGCCCCTGTACCCAGCTCCCCAGGGTGGGTGCCAGGCTGCCATAGGCTGTCCATGCTGTGCCCAGCCCAGCTTTTGGGGACAGCAGCCCCAATGCTGTGTCCCCACAGGGCAAAGCCACCACTGCCTCCCTTCACAGGTGCCTTTCCCCATGGCCCAGCACTGGGGCCACCCCACGGTGGCCACTGGAGCCCTGGGCTACAGTGGTGACCCCGGAGGGAGGGTGCACCCCATGGGCTGGGGTCAGGGTGGGAGAGCCCTCCCATGCCCCTCGGTCTGCGGTGGCTGCTCCATGGCTCTGGTTTCTGGGTGCTGTGTTGTGGTTTGGGTTTGGTCTTGGAAGTGTCCTGGGAGGAGTTGAGGTGTAAAAGGAGATGCTCGTCCACCTCGGTTGTTTGCAAGAGGGCATTGGGGAAGTGTTGGAGGGTCGAGATGGGAATGTGCCAAGAGGGAATGGAGACTGGGAGCAGCCACACTGCCCGGCCCAGGCACGCTGCTGCTCCCATGGGGCAAGATGGGAGGAGATGGGACATGCACCCCAGAGCCAGCCGTGCCCGGGAGGAGCCGGTGGGAGCTGGCAGCATCCCCACCAGGGCTTGTAAATCTGGGGCCGGGCTGTCCCATAGCGCAGTAGAGCCAGCCCAGCCCGTCCTAGGAATGAAGTCACTGCAGCCAGTAACTGACTTTTGAAGACTACAAAATAAAGGTGTCTGATTTGCAGAGTGAGTGCTGTGGTCTCTGCCCCACCGGTGGATGCGCGCAGTGAGCCCCAGGCTGTGCTGGTGCCCTTGGATGTGCGTTGGGACCCTTCAGGTGTCACCCAAAGATGAGCCCTGCTGTGATTGGAGGCTGCCCAGAGGACCCAGCCTGACCCCTGCACCCCCCAGCTCAAACACAGCCCCAGAGCAGGTCCCGTGTCCCCACACAAGCTGCCACACATCCAGCAGGTTCCTCCATCACGGAAGGGACCCATTTCCAATGCAAGCCCCAAGCCCAGGGGCACTCAAACCATGCTACATGGCACCAAGCGCTGCTGCCTGCTGCAGCCCCACCACAACGGGCAGCCCCTGCTCCCCACGCACCCCCCTTTGCCCTTTCTTGTGCCCATTCCTGCTCCTGAGACAGCGCTGGCCCCACACTTGGGAGTACAACAGGGAGGAGGCAGATCATAGGCAGGCAGCAAAGCCCCTAGGAGGTAAGGAAGGGAACCCACGGGTGATACAGCACAGGGGATGGATGGGGAGGTGAGGAAGGGAATCCATGGGTGATACAGCACAGAGGATGGATGGGGAGGTGAGGAAGGGAATCCATGGGTGAT
>JASSUY010003115.1:10367-44026 GCA_032466535.1 Forpus xanthops | reverse complement strand
CTGTGGAGCATCCCTCCCATAGGGTGCTTCCTCCCTGTGGAGCATCCCTCCCATAGGGTGCTTCCTCCCTGTGGACCCCATGACCAGGCTGGGGATGCACACACCTTGGTGAGAGGTTGCTGCACTGGGAAAGCAAATCCTGACCCAGACTGGGCCGGAGGCTCAGTCCCCCCAGCACCAACCAGGATTCCTGCTGTAGCCATGGCAATGGCCATATACCTTTACATATTGTTCCCTTTAATCCCAGGGACACCGGAGCAAGCATCCTCACCGGGTTGCTCCCACCCTGCACAAGAAGGGCTGCAGCTTCCCCGGCTCATACCTGCTGCCGTTCCCCTGTGTCACCCCTTCCCTGTGCCCGTGGGCATGCGGGTACCTTCAGCAGTGATGTCCCTGTACCAAATCCTGGGTGAAACCCATCAGGAGAGGAAGCACCAAACCCTTGGCTGCTCTAGAGGTGTTTGTCTGACCTCTGCCCTTGGTAAAGGACCCGGAGCGGTTGGAGCAGACGGAGATGTTCACAATCACATCGCCCCACCTCAGTACCAAAGGTCCCCCATTCACCTACCACAGCTGCCTTTGCCCATCGGTGCTTTGGGACCAAACACAACCCCCTGGGATGGAGGATGTGAAGGTGGATGTGGACCTCCACGTTTTGCTTCAGCCAGAGCAGGCAGCAAAAGCCAGGCAGGGAGAGCACAAACCCCGTGTGAAGGGGGCAAATAAGGTCCCCAGGGAGCATTGCTGCAGGGGCAGCATTCCCAGATGACATTCCCAGCACCCTGCAGCTCATGAGAGACAAGGTGAGGGTCCTGTCCTGCTCTTCACTTCCAAGAATAACACCCAGGCAGTGACTAAAGGCTGGTGTGACCCGAGGGTCCAGACCTGCATCCCTCAATGGAGCCAAGCTCAGCAGCCCTCAGCTACCACGAGGGACCGGCCAGGATCCAGCTGCCTGTCCTGAAAAGAAGATGAAAGAATCATGGAATGGTTTGGGTTGGAAGGGACCTTAAAGCTCCTCCAGCTCCAACCCCTGCCATGCTCAGGGACACCTTCCACTAGAGCAGCTCCAAGCCCCTGTGTCCAACCTGGCCTTGAGCACTGCAGGGATGGGGAGGCCACAGCTGCTTTGGGCACTCTGTGCCAGCGCCTCAGCATCCTCATCTCAATCTGCTTTAAGGGAGAAGCTGCCCCCAATGCCCTCAGTAGCTGGGCAGGTGCTGCAGCCCAGGTGGGTGTCAGAGGGGAAAGGGCCCCAAACCGCCTTTCCATCACAATAATGAGAGCCAAGCAACTGCCGGTGAGCTCCCTGGTGCTGGCAGGTGCGTGTGGGTGCTGCCAGCTCCCAACACCAGTGCCAGAGCCCTCCTGTGCCAAGGGATAATGAGGGAGCACAGGCACAGCGCTGCTGGCTTCCATCGCTGCAGCGCGTGCCCAGGACACCGCCTGAGCCCCGGCTGCTTTCCCACTGCTCACCCATTGCCTTACAGCTGGCAGCACCTTTGCACTGCCAGGAGCTGGGGTTCTGTCCGGTGCCAGGAAAGGGAGCTCATCTGATGGGTTATAGGGAGGAGAGAAGCCATCAGAGGGGATCATTCCAACTAATCGCTCCCTTGAACCACATCACACAGAGCATCACATAGAGCATCACATAGAGCATCACACAGAGCATCACATAGACACTGCACAGAGCATCACATAAAGTGTTGCACAGAGCATCACATAGAGAATCATATAGGGCATCACACAGAGCATCACATAGAGCATCATATAGGGCATCACACAGAGCATCACATAGAGCACTGCACAGAGCATCACATAGAGAATCATATAGGGCATCACACAGAGCATCACATAGAGCACTGCACAGAGCATCACATAGAGAATCATATAGGGCATCACACAGCATCACATAGAGCACTGCACAGAGCATCACATAAAGTGTTGCACAGAGCATCACATAGAGAATCATATAGGGCATCACACAGAGCATCACATAGAGCATCATATAGGGCATCACACAGAGCATCACATAGAGCACTGCACAGAGCATCACATAGGGCATTGCACAGAGCCATGTCTGCAGCCACAAGCCTGGCTGGCTCTCACAGCAAGGTGCAGGGACACCATCTCCTCTGCTGCTGCCTTCCTTCTTCCCCAGCTCATGGTTGCCCAAGGAGCACTACACGCCTGGCACCATGGCATTGCCTGCAGCGTTGCCATGGCTCCCCATGCAGGCAGGCATAGCAGGTCCCACTGGCTATTTGCACTGTCTCCACGCGCTGTCCCACAGGGGTATGAGCCATGGTGCTCACACTGTGACTGCCCCAGGGCTCCCTGTGCCCTTCTCAGGCCAGTTGGGCTCTGCAGTGGTGCTGAGGCCTGGGTAGCCCTGCGGAGCAGCCCTGCCCCGGCCCCACACCTCCAGCAGAGGACTCAGCAGCTTCCTCTGCCCTTTCCATTGCACCAACCCGCAGAAAGCTCTATGAACTTGAGGAAACAAGAGTCAGAGCAGGAGCCCCAGGCTGAGCCAACGCGTGACCTCAGCAACCTCCCCTTTGTCCAGCCTGGGACCTCGGTGTCATCTGTCAGCATGTGCCGAGTCCCCTCCTTCAGGGGATGCTCCAGGCCCTTCCGCAGGAGAGGGGCCCTGTCACAGCCTGAGCTTCTTTAATGACTCTCTTATCTCTGCCATTTCCCTCCGCCCATGGCAGTTGGTGCCCTCCCCAGGCTGACAGTCCCTGCCTGCACCGGCCCCTCGACGAACGGGTCCTTCTTGGTGGCCTCTGGGGCCATGTGGGGCTGTGGGATGGGGCTCTCCCCATCGGTGGGCAGCAGTGGGATGAGGGTTTGATGGAGCAGCTCAAGAGCTGCTACAGATTGAGCATAAAGCTCAGCTCTGCCAACAAACATCCTAAGGATGCTGCTTTGATGCTACTGCCATCCCATCCTCAGGCCTGCTGGAAGGGAAGCAGAGCCCGACAGAACAGAGGCCCAGAGAAGTCGGAGCGCGGTTTGCTGTCTGAAGCATTAACCTGCCTGTCTGACACGAGGGCAGTGACAGGCAGGGAGTGTTTGGTGCAAAGGAAGGAAATGGAAGAATTAAACCCACAGAACTTCCCTGCTTTTGTTCTCTCTCCCACCCCCGTTCCTTCTCCTTGGCCGCTTGCTCTTCTTGTTGGATGCGTACGGCTTGATACTACCCAAGCGAGCTGGAAACGGGGTATATCAGCTGAAAGCAATTTACTTGGAAATCCAGCTGCCAGAGTTTTCTTCATTTGTTTACTTTTAAATGCTTTTTTAAAAGCCAAAGTACACAAGGCAGCCAAATTGCTGACATGTGTGCCGGGCCGGTACCCTGCGAACGCTGCATTCCTTCATGTCCTCCTGGGCTCAACTCCACTCATGTTTATTTAAAAGATGTAGAACACTTCAGCACTATTAAGGACCATGTTTTATAGTCAATGGAAAAAGATTTCCTTGCAGGCCAACGGGAGAGGAAAGGAATCATTTCGATTCAGTTCTGTTCCGACAGTGCTTGGCCTGTTGAGTAGAGCAAGGACAAGGCTGCACTGGTAGTGCATACGTTTTGGGGACTCTTGCCCCCATGACCAGCTCCCTCCCTCCTCAGCTCCCTATAGACAGTGATGGCACTGCTGCTGCTGCACTGGAAGGCAGGAGGGTCCCGTACTGGCTGGGATTGGGAAATACCCATCCAGGATGGCTTGGAGTGACACTTCTCATCTTCCATCCTTCAGACAGTGAGAAGTGCACTGCCTTTCCCATCACAGCTGTCTGCCTGCTGATGTGCTTACTGCGTGCCGTCTGTACAGGAAAGTATTTCAAACAGCAGGCAGCTACTGGGCTGAGCAACAAGGGCAGGGTGATGGACCCAGCACTCCTCTCCCACTGCTTGCACTGGGGAAGGAGAACAGCGCTTGATCTGCAGCAATCCTGGAGCGATGGGGCTGTGCCTGCCATGGCCATGCAGAGCTTCCCCTAAGACTCCTCTAAGGCTCCTCACAAGGACAAAGATGAGTAAACAAGCAGAGTGCTCCGTTGGGTGGAACCTCCGCATCGAACAGAGGAGCCAGGGCACAGAGGGAAGTGACATGCCCCAAGGCCACACAATGAGATAGGGACAGGCAGGAAAGGGAAGCTGGGTTGCCTGTACCCCAGTGCAGGGCTTAACCCTCCAGTCTATGCTACTCCTGTATTGCTCCGTTCTTGCCCCTTTACAACACACTGATGTAAAAGACAGAAAACAAACACATGAAAGCCTATAACAATAAAAAGCCCAATAGCTGATAGTAAAAACTCCAGCAGCTGTAGGGAAGCCAAGAGCTTCTTGGAGGGGGTTGGATGGAAGTTGAGTTTCCCTCCCTGCTTGCATTGTATTTCTTTCCTCTGCCAAAATGTGCTTCCTGAGCCTTGGGCAGAGCTCTCTGCTGCTGACCCTCACCTTCCTCTGTTTAGCCTGGAGCACAGGCTTGCCACGAGCGCCTGAGGCCGTGCCTGGGGACAGGCAGAGCCTCCCGCTGCGTGCACATGGCCAGGGTCAGCCCTGCTGTCAGCAGCTTCCTGACAGCCCAAGCCAAGACAGGCCACACCTGACAGTATCCCGAAGGAGCAGCCGGGCAGAGCTCTGGCGCAGGAGATGGATGGAGCGAGCTGGAGACTGGGGACAGCAGCGGCGATGGGGAGGGAGGTGGTGGCAATCAATGCGATTCACTTCTAAGGGCTCCATCCAGTCCTTTGCTCCCAGCAATGGGAGAGGTTCCACTCTGGGCACAGCTGTAAAAGGGAGGCAGGAGAACAAAGCAGAGGTCAGACCGTGTTCGAACCAAAGGGGTAATTCTGAGTCCATTAAAGCCACTCGCTCCTGTTCGCATGGAAGCAGAAGGCTGTGCTACTACTTGTAAAGAGCTGAACCACCCTCAGTGTGACTCACAGCCCTTGACGGAGCTGCCATGCTGATTTTACAAATATGAGAGCAGTGTTTTGTACGATTTAACCTACCAACCTGGGCGCAGACCCATAGCTCTTGCATAAAGCTCCTCTTCCCTGTATTTTACTTCCTTTCTTGGTACCAGAATCGGAGCCAAAGCCAAGCTTAACAAAGCAACAGGCATGGCCGTTCATCCCAGCCCTCATTTCCCCTGGTGAGAAGGGAGAAATTAACTCAAACCCTATCAAAACAGCAAAAGCCATTTTTTTTGCCATTCTGTGCTGCAGACCACAGCGTGAGCGAAACAGTCACTGGAACCATCTGCATTTGCCAGCCCAGCCAAGAGCACAGGAGCACACAGGTTGGAATCCTTTTGTTCAGGCATCTGCAATAGAAAAATGTGACCTAAGCTATTCTGCAGACAGTGAGGGCAGCAGCAATGGGGAGATGCTTGGGATGCAGGCAAGAAAGGAGAGCTTTATCTTATCAAATGCTCCCATTTACTTCCTTTGAGCCCTTATTCCTGGATCCAGTCAGGTACCGACTGTTCACGTCCCAGCAGCTTCTGCATTTGTCCCAGCCCTGTGACAGGTACAGGCAATGCAGCTCCCCTCCCTGCCTGCTCTTGCTGCACTGCTCTTGTCAAGCACAGACATCACACACACGAGGAGCCCGGACCCATGCATGCTTTAAGCTTGTCAGAGCTTTTGCATCGCATGTGAGGGACTGGAGGAACTTGCTGTTGAAGCAGAAAGAAACCAAAACCAGGAGCAACCCCCACACTGCCAAGTGAGCTTGTTGCTGACCTGCCTCTGGGGTCTGAGAGGGGGTCTGGGGTCAGCATCTGCTTCTGCTTGCGGGGCTGATTTACTGCTTTAATATCCCAAATAGCACTGCAGACTTCTTGCCTCTAGTTTGCTGTTCTGTGTTTCCTCAGATCTTCTCCCTTTGCCAAAGTACTATTTGTACCACACTCGAGTGTGCAGGAGGTGTCCTAGATTTAAATCAAGTCTCCAGCTAGAAGGGCTCACATGAAAAACCTAAAATTATTAGCAGAACCACAGGGTTACATTATGAAGACCATTTGGCAAAGTCATGTCTATTTCTATAAAGAGAAATAAAGTGCTTTTACATGAAATTAAATATTGCAATTCACCAGTTTCCCATGTTTGCATGTCACACACTGCTAGCACTGGCCCCACTGACTCAGAACCATCCCGTGCTCTGTGGCACCAGGGATACATCCATTCTGGATTCAGAGAAGCAAATACCATTTCCAGCAGGTTTTTCCAACCACCTCCACCTCCTCTGGCTCTACCTTAACTTCCTTAAGTCACACCAAACGTGGCTGAGGTGATCAGAACGTTTTCAACCCGTTTTTCTTCCTCTTCTCACTTCATCCTCGTTTCGAGAGTGGATTTTTAGTGGGAAAAATCAAGTTGGGACAACATTCAAGTGAATTTTGAAGCAAAGACAAAAACCTGATTAAGTTTCTATCAGAAATACTGAAATATCATGCAGATGCCCAAGATCAGCTTAATGCAGCCACAAGAGGGAGTCTTCAATCTCCTATTAATACGCAGCTGGATTCTAGTTTCCAAACTCATGCAAGAGTACCCAGCAAGCTTTCAAAAAGATTTTACACAGCCTGAGCTCCAAGTTTCTTCTGCAGCTTTATAGCAGTATCATTCTCCTGAGGCAAAGGTTCTATACAATTATGAATCCTTGCTATACAGATGCAGGTTTTTCTTTGCTTATGAATGGGGGAAATTACTTCTCCATGTAGAACCATATTGCAATTTAAAGCAGAGGAAGAGTCCATGAATGGTTTTTGCCTGACCAGCCTCAGCTTCCAAATCCTGGAAAGGCTCATTCCACCTGAACTGACTCCTAGAAGTCATCCTGGGGATATATATAGCATAATATAACATGCAACAGAATTATGAAACTCAGAGAGCTAAATAAAACCAATAATAAAATCATACTACAGCCAGATTTGGTGGCTACAAGCAGAGGGGGAGTTGCTGTTGGGCTCCTGTCCTTTCTGGTTAACAGTACACCTCCTACAGCCCTTTTGCCTTGGAGATAAGCAGCACCATTTTAGATCAGGGTATGCCAAACTGATGTCTCGGAGGGGCGCTTTCTCTTGAGAAGAATGCTGCTGTGCTAGTGCCACAAAACTGCTGTACCAGAAACGCACACTCCTACCTCAGAGGTTAGAAATGACACCAGGATTTTACTCTTCCCATCCATAACCCAGAAGAGCAGAGCAGGTTCTGCCTCATCTAACCCATGGTGTGCCAGGCTACCACGACACTGGCTCAACGTTCATCTGACACATGTGATTAGAAGCTCTGGCAGAGCGAAGAGCCTACAACATAACAAATAACACTTCTCCCATCGCCAGCGAAATATCTGTGTTGAATCTGTACGCATCTGCTCTCCATCTGCCAAAAAAACGTCAAGATACATTCCTCAAAACCACTTTTATGGTTTTTACTCAATCTTGACGTTCACTTGTTCTAAAGTTTCCAAGAAAACATTACAGCTCCAAAGGGGGCATCTCCATTTGAGTAAAGCCACACAACGATTCCGAACAGAAATGGCTGCACACAGGCACTGTCCAAAGCACCCAAAACCACACCTCTGACAACACCTCCTTGCAGATTCAGCCGTGAGATAAAGACAGGAAGCAATTATCCCAGAGAGGTTAAGGAAAGAAGTGCTCACAGTGCAGCTGAATTCTACTTGACTTCACTTCATTGTCCTCCTCTGCTCTTCTCTTTTGTACATTCACCTGCTCACTCCTGCTTGAAACTGGAATCTAGGCAAGCAGATAGTTAATTCTGACTTTTAAACATGGTCAATGCATTGTTACGGGATCATCCACCTCTGACCCAAGAGGCAGTAGATTCAGCTGTCATGAAACAGATGAACAGTCTTAAACCTTTGAGGCTGCAGCATAAATCACTGGGTTTGGGGCTTTTTGGCTTACATTACTAGGCAACTTAAGGGTGGGGTTTACAAAAGGCTGTTGTAAAAAATTGCCCCTCTATTTATGCATGTCATTCTTTTCAGAAGCGATTTAATGGGAAAAAATGCTCTTTAATTATGATTAGGGGCTGACTACTGGAATGCCCATGCCTGTTTATTCAAAAGCAGATGTTCAGCAGTGCAGTATTTCATACGTTATGCTGACAATAGTAAGTTATTAGCAAAACATGGTACGTAATATCTAAAAAGTCTTTCTGCGAGGTTGCCTAACTATTGGAGTGGGCCAACAACAAAAGATCAGATGTGACACATGTTAACATCCCAGAACAATTTATCCTCTACTCGACCAAAGCTCATTTCACTCACTCAGCTGAATGTAATTAGACCTCAAGCTTGTCCTAATTTCAATCTCTGCAGCAAAGGGGTTATCTTTCCTCAGCAAGACATGGCTGCTCTGAAATGCTGGCAGTGACCTGCAAGGACAAACTGCAAAGGTTGCATACCATCTCCTAGGTTTAGAAAAGCTGCAAAGACAGCATGATACCTACATTAAAATGCAAACATGTATGCCATGGCACCTGCTTTGAGCTTCAGTTTAACATACCCAAGCAGAGAATAGCAAGAACCCATAAGCCACACAGGGCATGAGCTATTTTTAGATAAATGTTATACAATTTTCCCTCTAGCTCCATGGATCAGAAACATATGCTGCAGCTACAGCCCCATTACAGTTTAATCCTCCCCCAGACAAGGAGATGGTAAGCCTTCAGATCCTAAGAACAGCAGGCTACTCAAGGAGCAAAGCACTAGTCAAGCCTTCGCTGTGGTTCAGGCTACACAGTGCCACAGCACATGCTAAACCGCGAAAACAAGTTCATTTCCTTTTTTCTGGCCTTTGTAATCAGGTTCTTGCTATGGGGTAAGAGTGAACAAAGGACGGGATCTACTTCCTATGAAACATGACTTTTAGCTATTATTTTCGACAATATCTAGAGAAAAACTGATTTACTTCTCCATCAGAGAATCAGAGTGAAGGATCTGACCCACATCCCTCAAGCCAGGGCCTTAAGACAGAAGATAAGCTACTTTCTGGCACTCCTTCATGGGACAGGAAGATGTTTTAGGAGGTATCTTTTACTACAGGGGGTTGAAAATTCAGTGTGGTTTCTCTGAGTAGCTTGTGTTCCCCAAAAAATGAAGGCACTAAGCTAACCGCATGAGAAATGAGTATCTGGTAAGTAGAAGAACCTTTATGTCAGAAACAGTACTCACCTCATGCATAGCGAAAGCCACAGATTCAACTAAACCCTTGCTACAAGACAGATTTTAGGTTAAATCTACACAGGAAGGGTCCCTTGGAAAGAAATGTGCAATTATCAGTTGCGAGACTGAGGAAAGACATTAACACCTTGCTTGTTTTCAAAGCTTCCTTGACCAAAGTAGCAGTGTTCGCTATAATAATGAAGTCTCAGCTTCTGATTGACTGAAGCAGTAGTCAAAGACTCAGGCTACATTTCTACACATCTCAGACAAGCCTGGTAGTCACTACCAAGCAATCAACATTACTAAGAGGTTCCTAAAGGCTACACAACTGCAGATGGCACTGTGCAAAACAGGAGAATACATTTTTTTGTTGCTATGATGTGTATGCTTAAGAAGTCAACTGAGCCACGTAACAGTTTGGGGTTCTTTAATCATGAGAGTTATACCCAAGGTGCACAGGACAATTTACATTTGCAAGCAATACATCTTTGCACTTTAGTTATACCACAGTCTGCCCACTTTACCAGGACCAGAAAAAGAACCGACTGCCAAATACAGAAGGCTTCAGCTCTCCTTCAATGGGTGGATTTGGCTCTGGTCTAGGTCTAGAGTGATAGGCATTCTCAGGCATAGGACGGTCTGTCTTCACTTTCGTAACCTGGAAAGAACAAAGAAGAAATGATACAGCTTCTCACAGCATAAACTAGAAAAGCTAGACTGAGTCAGAATTTAAAGCACCAAGAAGTACCAAACACCACTAAGGACATACTGTTGATCAGATGAGGGCTACCTCCAGACTACTTCTATACAAAGGGAGGTGAGGGACATTTTGCTTATAACTACAGAGCAGTTGTATATGTGTGTGAGCTTCACTCCTGAAGTAAAACTCTTTGTGCTAGGAAAATAAAAAAGCAAGAGTGTCATTGTCTAAGGAAAGTGCAAGTGTTCTGGGAAAGCAAATCCTGGAGAATGCCAACACTGTCTTGACTTCTATTAAATCCAGAGGTGAGCTCATGAATCACCATCTGGCTAGGAGAAGAGTTTGAGACCTGTGTCTGTAAGAATGTAGAGAACCTGGCTATCAAAAAGGCATGAAGATACCTTAGAGAGCTGTCCCAGATCAGGTCTCACCCAGCCCAACTTCTCCAGCACGCAGTTATCAAACACTGCCTGCTGCTTTCGGCATCGCCGGAGCTCCTGCAGGTTGGTGTAGTCAATGCATGTCCAGTACTCAGTAAATGGCTCCGCACAGTGGGTCTTGATCTTCCTGCAAGAGACCACAGAAAGAAAATAGGCAGCAAATGTTAGTTTTAATGCTTTTCTCTTACTCATTCAAACCTCAACTTGGCTTTTTTTAAGTTCTCAGAAACATTTAAAGTCTTCAGGGAAGTCAGCATTCGAAGCATCACTACACAGAACTTCATACCAACACCAATAAAATTCATGTCACTATAGCTACAACTTGAGATAGCAATAATTTAACTAGTTATTCTTGTATTCTAATGGAACGTACTATTCTTGCTAAGTAAATGTACACAGTTCTTCCATATGACATCCATCTTGCCAAATGAAGCATATGTTATACAATGTTCTAATGCTTCCAAATCAATTTGATGTCTCAACTGAACAGAAACATAGTTAGAACAGCCATTTCTGATTACCAGACTGGAAGTGGACATGCCTTAAGCTAATTCAACTAGGCCTTTTTCAAGCAACATAAGAACGCAACACTGGCACAGGCCTCAGAGTTACATGTTTGGTGAGAAGAGGCAAATGGTGCATGCACTCGAGCTCTCATAGCAGTTCACCTGTGGAACAGAAGGCAGACAACTCAAAGCTTCGCTCAGCTTCCTGGATGTCACAAGACAGCCAGAAGGTGCAGGAGCAGCAAGACTTCACCATCTCCCCACCTTCCACTGCTAACCTAACAGAAACCTAGCCCACTTACTCTGGAACTGAAGCCACAGAGCTTAATATCAATGGATAAATTAATGCATAAATAAATAAAACAGACAAGGCTTATTTCCCCAAGAGTTAAACCTTGAAAAGCAAGAATAGAGACTTTAAAGGCTGTGATGGGGATGGCACTCCGCACTAAACGAGTGCTCAAGTAACAACAAGGGCACATTACAGCGGGAGAACCCCGGGAAAGCCTTCACCTTCGGACGGAGGGGAGGCTCCGCCGGGCTGGGAGGGCCCCGCTCACCTGAAGAACTCGAGCGCGCACCGGTTGACCTCCCGGCCCTCCTGCAGGCACCTCCGCGGGTCCTTCTCCTCCCAGCGGCACAGCATGAACTCCTTGTTGGGGCGGTCGCACTGCGAGCCGTAGTGGTGGGCCGCGGCCTTCAGCACGGCCGAGCTGACTTTCACCTACAGCGGGGCAGAGCGGCAATGGGCGCCGGCAGACCCCTCCGCGGAGGAGCGCAGGGCCGGGGCCCCACCGGGGCACTCACCTCCTGCACATCGAGCTCCTCCAGCGAGGGCACCCGCAGGACACCGGGCATGGCGGCACCGCCGCTCTCCTTGAGCTCCCCTCAGCGCCCGCCCGCCACGGCGCATGCGCCGCATGCGCGGAGGCGGCGGGAGGCGGAGCCCCGTTAGCGGCGGCGTTGCCGTGGTGACAGCGCCGTCGGACAGGGCCGGGCCGCCATGGAGGTGTCTGAGGGGCGGTACATCGGGGGCACCGTGCGCGGCAGGTGGGAGCGGAGGGCAGAGGGGCAGCGGGGCTGCCAGCCCCGACCTCCGCAACCACCGTCTGTGTTCCAGGATGGAGGGACTGGGCAGCTACACGCTGCCGACGGGCACCGAGTACCGCGGAACGCTGAAGGACGGGATGTTTGACGGCGAGGGAGAGCTGCTCTTCCCCAACGGCGGCGTGTACCGGGCGGTCTGGCACCGCGGGGTGCCCACGCAGGTACCCCGAGGGCAGCTCAGCCCACCCCGACGGGAGCGCTGATGAGGAGCAGCCGCGCTGCAGGGGGAGGTTTTGGGGTGAAATAAGCGGATTTCTGAACCGTAATGATTTTTCACCCCTCGGTGGCCTCTGGCACCCAAAGGTGCGGGAGGAGGCTGCTTGTGGGCAGGCAGAGGCAGCTCCCAGCGCTCCTTAAACCCCAGCTGACCCAAGCACTCAGCTAAGGCACGGTTTTGGCAGAGGGAAGACTGGTTGTGTTTGTGCTCAATCCATCCATCATGTTTATTAACTCGGTGCTTGAACATGTTTTCCAGGGGAAATACACTTTTGCAGATGGTCTCGAATACAAAGATAAAAAATGGCATTACTGTGATGGTTACGACAGAAGATTTTACACAGAAATCTGCTCCGGTCTTATAGAACCAGGTACTGAATTGCGTTTGCGATCCTAAGAGTCTGGAAGGAATTAAACTAACAACTTTGCTTAAGAAAGATTAATTCGGCTACATGAGTAACATGGAGCAGAAACGCTCTGGCTAATTTCAGGACCCGACCGTATGACGCTGCCAGAAGAATGCAGAACCTTCCATGCAGTGCAGGATGCAGCGCTGCATCCACAGCGTGGTCTCCTCTGCAGCAACGACCCACAGGACAGGGCTTTGTTATCGACATCTATTAACCCTTTTATACATTCCACCTTCACTGCATTAGCAGTAGGCTTTCAATGCAGACAAATTGAACAAAACCAGTTAGTTTGCATCCCGGACATCAAATAAAGCTTGAATGCATCTGTCCCGTGTAGCTGTATAGTAGATACCAAAGTAAACATTTCTGTCCGGTCTATTTTTTGCCAAAGACACTCACAATATTACTAATTTTCTGTAGTCAGAAGGTGAAAAGATGTATAAGGAACAAGTGAGTAAGATTTGTAATGTAATACATAAAATACTCTTCCTTATACATAGAATATTTTAGTGATTACACGTAGTACTCTGTGGCCAGCAAGCCTCTCTTGGCCCCAGTTTGGAGTTTGGGGTCATATCTGTTACTGTTAGCTTAGTGATTCCATTTTGTCACGCACTTTTGCTGTATGCACTTTTCCATTTTTATTTTCTCCCAGAGCAAAATTGGCAAAATGTTTTCTAAAGCCTCTTGTAAGGTGACTGCATAATTGTTACAGTGAATGCCGGAGAGCTCAGTATTGGTTATCCTGACCAAAGGCACAGATGAAAAAGGGAAGCAGAATAAAGCAAACCCTTTCTTCTTCTTTTTGCTTTTTCCAGATATTTCTCAGCTTACAAATCTGGAGCCTCCCCCAGAAATCCCAAAAGGCTGTTATGACTGTGGTGATGGATTCTATAATCCTGAAACCAGAGTTGTTGTTGACTACAAATTCAGGTTCCTGAGAAACGCAGGTATGATTAACTTCTTTTGCGAGGTAAACCAAGATGAGTTTACTTGTCGTGGCTTCTAGGATGCATGAGTAAAACTACATCATAAAGTCCATGAGTTGGTTCTGTTATCACTGAGCTAAACCATTTTTTACCTATTTACTTTTGTCAGCTATGTATGCGTCCCCAGAGTTGTATAAATCACGGTTTGCAAAATTACAATGAAGTATTCCCAAGCAGATCTGAATAAATATATTTTATGACTGTTTGGTATGTGAATCTCAGAAGATTTTCAATCTCTTCCATTATGATCTCAAGTAAGGGAGTGGTTGTAAGGTGTACATCAGTGATCCTGAAAGCTAATGAACTGTTGTGAACCAGCAAAGTGCTCAAACATGTGCTTATCTCTACAGGTTAGAATAGCCCATTTTATTGAAATGAACTTTAGGGCTATGGTGAAATAGCCCTAAAAGGCTTTCCCAAGGAAGCTTCCTTGGAGAGCTGTGTTTTGAGTAAAGCCTGGCAAATATTGGGTCTCATGGATAGAGTCCCCAAATTAATAATCCTTGGGGAAAATTAGTTCTTATCAAGCCAAAAGAGAAACTCTTCAAATTAAAACTAAACAGAAGATCCCAAAACAGCTGACACTGGGATAACTCCAAAACTGAAATTTGACCTGAAACAAACATTTGTGTTCTGGCTATTTAACCCTGGAGTTTATCATCTTCTTTTTTCATAGAAATTATTTCTGAAAACAGCTCCTCACCCCACTTTCTTTTCCCCTAAAAATGTTTAAATTGCAGGACTCATTTTTTTTCTCGCAGACAAAACATCGCATTTTTCATTGTGCCACAGTTTAACAGTTTTGTTGCTCAGAAATGGCATTTTTCAGCAAATTTACTGTCTGTTGAGGAAAATTCTGCTCAGCTCTACTTTGAAGAGCTCTTATAAGTATGCGCTGTGATATTGGAGGAGGGAAGTGAAGGGGGGGTTAAATGAATTGGAGATACCATCTGCTATAAAATATACCCTGTGATACATGGCCTGTTTTATAAACGTTGAATAAAAACTGATCTAGATTATTACAAATGGCATTGATCCAAAATACCGGAATGCTGTGGGCCTACTGATGAGGAAGATAAGCAACATGCTTTCCAAAAACACAGGAACCTACACAGATTAGTACAGGAGGGAACGCCTTGGAATTCAATTTATTGTTTTTTAATCTGTTCTTTGAACTCATTGTCCTTCATGACATTTATCTCAGGCCCTACAATTTATATCCATCAATATTCACTAAGCCCAGCGGCGCAGCGTGCAGTCCGACGGTGTCGTTGGAGATGTGCTTTGTGTGGCCGTTCCATTGAGAGCCCTGTACACAAAGTTAAACTTTGTGTTGATGGGAGTGTGAAGAAGGAATGTGTCGTGGAGGCCAGACCCTTCCTCTCAAGAACATGAACACAATTGAAACACCCGGCACTTGTTCAACATCAGAGGAACTCTGACCGCCCCAGGAGAGATGATTCAGGGCACAAGGCCACTGCAGTGAAGAGAAAAAAATATAGTTAAAAAAACCCAGCTGTAAGCAGAAGAAACTGAGGAAGAGGCTGGGATGACAGGGAACAGATCCAGAATTACTCCATTATAGGTTGGGCAGGAAGGAGCAGGAAAACCTCCAGGCTTCCAGCCAAGTCTTGAAAGCATCAAAAGCAGATGGTAGGAAGCATTCAGGAAGTTCTTACAACAGCTTGACAGGTTTACCAAAATGACACTATCTTCCTCAGGTCTGGCAGCAGGCTTTCAGACTACTCCAGTTCTCACCTTTCACCCTGACCCTATTATGAAGCGATTTCTGATTGTTTCTTGGCTGTTTGTGAAGGGGGGTGAGGAAGAGCTCCTCATAGAGCCTTGGCACTGACTTGCCTCCAAACTGGCAGCATCCAGGTACGATTCCAGAAGAGAAGAAAACAGACGCCATTTGAGACTACCGAGTTTGCTTCCACCACTTCTTTGTCAAGATGAGTGGATGGAGAGTGCCACAGAGACTCCTGATACATTTGGCAAGCCTTGCGTTTCGCTAGCATGGAGGTCTGATACTCATTTACTTAAAGAGCTCTTGCAGTTAAAGCAGTGCAAAGGCCCATCATGAAAACATAATCAGGCCCAGGGAATGAAATGACAGCAACAGTTTTGTTCTACGTTTTTATCTAGCAAAGGTTTCCAAAATCCCATCACAATCTTGCAGTTATTGCTCCATCCCTAAACCTCTGTTTCCTCAGGGATGCTCAAATTTCTCTTGATTCTCCATGTGTTCTTCCATCTTTTCTTTCCTTCCAGTATTGTGGAGTACGCAAAATTGGACACATAAATAAGAATGTGAATGCTCATTTGTAAGGAGATACCTTGTTTATTTTGAATAGATACTGGGCCTAGACTCCTGTTTCACTAGAAATATTACTTCTTTATTTCTTTTCCAGAAATAGGACTCCTGGCACCTTTGTAACAGAGTTTGGTCAATAGGAAGATGGGAAGATGTCCCAGTTTTCCACTGAAAGTAGAAAACGTATGAGGTTATGTTTAATGCAAAGCAGGGAGGTACAAGAAAATCGGTGACATTTGGGGTTTAGGACTTCCAAACATCAGAGAAGCTTATAGCTTTCGAAGAGAAAATACCATCAGAAAGAGAAATTTTGTCATACTGAGATGGAAAAGGTTATAGGAGATTGCCTGGGTCACCTGTCTTTTGATGAAAAGCAAAGATGTGTCTGATGAAAATTGCCTTGTTTCTCCTGTGGTTGTCGAAAGGATGAGTTAAATGATACAAAATATGCTTTTGCTCTTTGTAATAGGAGAATATTTGGGCTACTATTTTCATAGTCCATCTTCAGATTTAATTAATGTGTATATGGTGCATAGGGAATCTTTTCTATACTGCAGGTAGTATTTCCTCCTGAAATATATGTATCTCTTCATATAACATGAAGATCAGGAAGACACAAAGCCTGCCTTTACCCTAAAAGCTCAGTCAGGTAACTGAATTAACGTGCATATTACTAAGAGCAGGATTAGGCCCAGAGAACCAGGACAAGTATCTTACTAAGAGGAGAGGTTTTGGTGTTGCTGCAATCCCAAATGAGCCAGCAATCAGCTTAGGATTTCTTCAAGCCTGAAAGTCTTGTAAAAAGCAGCAGGAAAAATCCTGCTGCTTCAGGAATCATTATGAGCTGAAAAGGTCAAGATTCGAGAACATTATTTTATTACAGTTTAGAAAAGTCTGGGATTAGAACGTCTGAGGTTCCTTGGTTGAGGCTGACTCAACTCCACAGGCAAGGGCGCAAAGCCATTGCAATTCTGAGCCTGAGCAATCACAGACTTACAATTGCCTCATGTTGTTACCTTGGGATGAAGGTTCTCATGCTTGATCTGAAAGAATTTAGAAGCAAAATGTTCTTGGATGTTGGCGGTGATGTATTCGTCCATTTCAGGTTTATCCAAGTCTCAAATCCACGAGAAAAACCTACTCTTAGCCCTTTGTCTTGTCTCACAACTCAGATCTGCCTTGCACCAAGTGCTTTTGGGAGAGGTAGACTTTGGCTCGTCTGAGAAATGTAGTTGAGAAACAGAGCCATAACCGCTCAATAATTACACAGGGTAATATTTCTGTACCTACCCTTATGTACCCCAAACACATGCAGATGTTTGCGTGCTCTTTCTCATAAACTACTGCAGAATTGGGTGTGGGATGAGGAGCTGGCAATTTTTCAGGCCTGGAGTATTTCTGGGAAAAAAGACAGCAAGTTTAACTTAAAGTCGACTGTGGTGCAGGAAAAAAGATTGACTGCACTTAGGGATCATGCACAGAGCTTTATTCCCTGTTCTTCTTTGAAATTGCCCATTCTGATGATGGAGGGAGTGGATGAACAGTCTGATTCCAGGCTAGTCCCTAGTCATTGCCTAAGAATGTGAGAGTTGTTTTGGCAGATGCCCTTAGCAATGGAGAGGAAAGCCCCAGCAATACACATACAGAGGGAATATAGTATTTTTGTTCGAATGAATTTAGCTTCCCATAGATTTAAATGTCTACTTATAACGCAGGACCATTTAATCTTTTGTACATTAGTTTCTTTTTTCTTTGACTTAAGATACTGAATTTAGATGAGGTTTAGTTCCTACATATTGAAACTCTTAAAAGCTCTTCAAATAATTGTTCTTTGGATACTTGTTAAGCTAAAGAAATCAGTTTTGATCGGCAGTAAAAGTTCATGCTATTTTAAGTGCAATGCTATAGCTATTTTCTGTTGTATATTTAATCATTTTGAATTATATGTCATGTAAAAGATTTTAGCTCTGGGGCATTTGCCAGATGGCTGATTCTGCATTTCACACAACAAAAGAAATAATGTTTGTGTAAAGCTCTTAAAAATAGTTGGTAATCAGTATATTCTACAACGAATAGGATCCAGACCTGTTTGGGGAAAAAAAGCAGCTTTTGCAGAAATTAATGTAGAGGATTTGGGCTCTACCTCTGGGCTCTGAACAAAACAAATTGTGTCCATTGTTTGCTGATTTTTTTTAACATCTCACAAGTTAACTGAATTGTGAATTTTACTCATTTTTATGTTAAATGCTGTTTATTGCAATCCATTGATCTTTTCCTCTTTACTTTGGCTGACAAACTTATTTCTGACTACAGGGTTTTGTAAAACAGAGAGCCAGCACTACTCTCCATTTACGCAGTAGAGCATACGAATGTGAGTAGTCCTTTGCTTTGCTTGCATCAGCAGGAGTGCGCGTCCATTTGGCTGCTAACTCCTCTTGCTGGCCTCTTTGGTTCCTCTAAAATACCAGTGCAAAAAACACTTGCTCTCTCTGCCATGGCACTCAGCTTGTTTTCTTTGCCCACAAGGCTCTACACATGCCAAACAATTCACCTTTTGCTCTTGTCTCCTCCATCTTCCATGTTCTTTTTTCTCTGGTGTCTAGTCCCAGGACATGGGGGTTTTCCCATGTTCATACAGTTCCAGTTTTCTGGCACTTGCTTTCCATACTCACTGCTTCTGTGATAGAAGGTTTGAAAAACATTACATTAAGAGGAAGGTCAGAAACTGTATTATAGCTCATTCAGCTGGCGCTCCAGGTGGTCCTCATCTACCTCTTCCTATTTTTCAGTTATCTTTTGTTCCGATGTGAGAGCTTTGGACCTAAATCTTCTCCAATGCTTAATAAATAAATCCCTTCAAGAGCCAAATCTTATAAGGAGAAAAGGCAGAATGTGAGAAAGTGTCAAACTGGGGGTTCTGAGTGGACAAGGCAAATGAATGAGTATTGAAGATGGCAGAAGGAAATTGCGTCTACTTAATGTAAAGGGAAGATCCCAGACTCCAGCGAGAAGCTCCATATCTATCTTACTCTTCCCTAAACACCTTTGTTGGACCAATTCTCTTACCCATCATATGCTCTTTTCTTATATTTTTATATAGAAATGTGTTCAGATCAGGCACATTTTGAATGCTATTGCAAATCAAAGTCTGCTCAGGTGACAGAGTTGGGGATTTCTCATCCACGTAACCATTTGGCTGACATGTTTTAATATAAAATTCACTCAGTTCAGTAAAATAGATTATGAATCAAACCAATTTATAGCCAAGACTATAGCCAACAGGGATAATTTCAATATGTGCATCATGATGTAAGTTACTCCCGTGGTTTCAGTAGCTATAGCTTTTGCAGATATACTGTTCCTTGTGGTTTCCTGGTCTTCAAATACTTATCAGTTTGAAAACTCTGACAGTTTCAGTTCCAAATTGTGGCATGCCAAGAATAACAACTTTGTTTGTGTGCTTGCCATCCTATTGTGAATCCATTAAATAGGTTATGCACAAGTCTTATAGGCGCTTATAGTCAACTCTACAGTTCATGTGAAAACAAGTTCTACAAGAGATGGAAAGTTCATTTGGGGGCCATTTTGGAATCACAGTAATTAAAAGTAAATGGAAGGGTGAGAATTTGTGGGTGGAAGCAAAGGTTAATTGAAAACGTATTTTCCATTTTCTTGCCAGCCTTGATGTTGGTGGGGTCAGGTGCAGTAAGGAAAGTGGTGCTAGGGACCTGGAGGGGCCAGTGGAAATGAAAGGGGTGTGCCAGGCAGAATCCATGGCTGAGATGCTATCACATATGATTGTAATTGTGTAGTGGAAGAACATGATAAACTGCACCGCGGGTGATGGGAGGAGTCAGGCATGCGAAAGAATTAAATGATATTGTTGTTTACAATGGTCTGCGTGCACTTGGCCCTCTGCAAACAGAAAGGAAACCCAGCTCTTGTTCAAGGACTGTCTATTGTAAACACACCCTCTTACAAACCATAGTCATGGAAAGCTGCTCTTACCACACAGCCGTGTCCTCAGGGTACCAGAGATGCCAGCCTCTGATTGTCCCAGTGGAGGCACATACCAGAGCACATCTACTTCCCTTCTTGCTCACATGGCCTTTAACAAAAGCAAGGGTGAAGGAAGGGACGATGCCTACTCCATCTGGTCCCAGCTTGCCTTTGGGCAGAGTAGGGATCCAAGGAGCTCAATTATGGAGTGAATCAGGCTGTGCATCAGGTCTCCAGCGTAGACTAAGCCTTTAAGACACTAGGAACGCATACAGCTACAAAATGGGGTACAAAGACCTAACACAGAGTCTGACAAGGAGTTTAAAGTGAACAACGTAGGCTTTTCCCTGCGCAAGCCACCAAGTATTCCAATTTCAATGCAGCACTTCTTCCAGTGCACCTCCAGGTGGTTTCCTGGGAAAGTATTAGTGAAGAGGGCAAATCCAGAAGCCTATATGACAATACTGCTGTTTGCTGATAGTCTCCACTCTGCATCATGGCAGACACCTAAACATGCAGTCCTAAGGGGTCTCTCACAGCCGAGGTTTCCATAAGCAATACAGAAATGCAATAGCTAGAAGCGAGTAATTCTGAACTTTGCAATATGCATTCAATATAGGAAGATTAAACGCACCTAAATTACAGTGTATTTTCAAACCGTCCCTTGGAAGCACCCTGAAGCAAGCCCACCCTGGATTTTCAGCTGTTTCTAATCCCATCTGAGAGACAAATCTGGACTGTGCAGTTGGGGAACTCTCTTCTGCCACTACTTTTAGACTGAACATTGAAAACCAGACAAGTAGTTTCATTTCGTTGAGACGCTGAGCAGAAATCCGCTGATTTAAGTGGGCTCACTATGGAATACATATTACAGCATTTTTGACAGACACCTGTTTGGACTTTGCTGGCGTTTGGAGTTTCCCCTAAAGCCAACCAAAACAAGGAAAGAACTTGCAAAGCAATTAGTTGTTAAGAAGATTTTGAATTGGGCTACTTGCAGGAACACAGTGTGATCAACAGATTTAGTCGGGTCTTACTTGCCTGAAGAGACTCCAGCCACGCTGACCTGCTGACTGTGTAGACAGCGTCCAGGTGTAGGTCAAGCAGGACTTGCACCCCTGGTTGTCATCTACTGTGGGCAGATGCTGTTCTGGGGGTTAGTCATGCACGTGGCTACCAGGGTTGGCTCCATATGTCTCTGCTTGCTCAATGAAAACAGCCTGAATCAGGTACAAAAGAGAAGCTATCCCAGCCTGGGCTGGCTGAAGATCTGACCCACAATATTCAAAGTGTATTTTGTGGGTGCTAGAAAACTGATTTGGTTTAGATTGAGACATAAGAAAACAGTTCAAAAGAATCAGTCGATACTTACATATATTCTAAGTGCTCATCTGTGCAGCTGTCTCACTACCTCTGTGTCAAGATTTCAATGATATGTGATTGTAATAATTAATATTTCACTAACTCTGGAAGAAATAACATTTTCTGAACAGGGATACACCAGATTGCATTTTCAGACAAAGTATTCTCTTCGTTACCTTCAAATTTCACCACAGTTAATCCTGATTCAGCAAAGTCTGTTCCAGGGATGTTTATTCTACTGAGGAAAATCAATATAAAGGGATAAACTTTGAAAGATAAATCCAGTGACACAGAATTCAGCACACAACATGAAGAACCCCATAGCACCTCATTGTGCACAGGGGGATAATTTACCACTGATTAAAGAGTTTGTATTCCTCATTTTTTTTCCCCAAATCTTTTTTAAAGGGAAAATTACTCGTGAAGGTGAAGATGTGCTCAGACAATCCTATTAACATATTCAGACAATTGCAATTTGCAAAACAGCAATTACAACTCACTATCTGGTAGCATTAATCAAACTTCAAGGTTTAATTCCATTTTAAATATTGATGAAATGTGATTCTCCAATCTAACCCTGGTGTTGCAGGGTTATGGAAGCAGCCAGTGACAGAAAAAGAGGAACATGTAGTTAACAAGCAGCTGCCACAAAGAAGGATCGGCATCTGTGATTTAAATTGTTAGCTGCACAGTCAGGTAGAGTGTAAAAAGGGTAGTCAAGAGGCTGTTAAGTCCATTGCTGCCAATTACTAACAATCAGGGAGGAGCTTTAAGACTTGTTCAGTACAATAAACCCAGTTTGTCTTGTTTCAGGGGTTACTACTGAAGAGGTTGCAGCTGCACTGATTCAAATAGCCCTAAAACTACAGTAATTATCAACCAGTCTTCTTTAGTGCAGCAAAAGTATGTTTTACCATAGCTTAACTCTTTACATTCTAATATTTCCCTGCCTCTTCTCACGTAGCCAGCCCTGGAGCCATTCTCATCTCTGGGTTTGTGGTTCTCGCTATGCTAGATCAATTCTTTGATTTCCCTTTACCTAGAGCAAGAACCAGTCGTACGGGATGCGGGGTTGGATGGCAGCTCTGGGCATTTGCTTTAGGTTGGTTTTGGGGGATACTGACTCATTGTGTCTATTTTCCCTTTTCATACAAAGTTGATATTCATACAGCTCATTCAGTTCTTGCATCTGATTACGCCACATGCAAGTTAAGCAGTGCTTATGAACATGGATTTAATTTGCATGAGATCAGATCATTGCATGAACCAAGACATTTTGGGATGGGTCTGGGGAGGCTGAAATCCTTAGAGCAACCTGCCTTGTGTGCTTTCCTAGGGGACCACGAAAGTGCAGGAGGGAACAACCTGGGCAAACCAAGGATATGTTGGAAACCTGTTAAATGAAACCAAGTTAGCACCTGCCTTTCTTAGAGCTTATACCTTTGATGCTCAGCTACCTAGATATCTTATTAGAAAGCAGGGCTGATTATTTCTAGTACTCAGGTGAACCACATATATCTGTACCCAAATACAAGTAGAAAATGGTGGTTTATAGCATTCTGTAAGTTCTGTTTATCCCTCCACCATGGCAGAAATAGACAAAAGTTCCATTTTCGTGCAATTATTGCAAGCTCAGATTTTTTTAGTTAAGGTGATTCCAGCTAAAATCACAGCGCTTCCCAGGCTGGACAGTATCTGTTATAGCTGAGGCTCATGTGATCACGTTGTTACAGTGCTGGAACACCTAGTGCATAGAACAAAAGCCAGCACATTGATTATGGCTTTGATGTTGTTTTAAGAAAGCTTAAGGACCACATTTGCATTCCCGCTGCAGCCCTCTGTGGAATCTCTGCCTCTGTAACAATTGTGTAGTCTTTAAGCCTCAGTGCTCATCCTTTTAATTTCCCTTTTAGCATATTTATCAGCATTTATTTCCTCTCTTATTTCACCCAAATAAGAAACGTGCCATTAACAGGGTATTTTGTTATGGACCTATTGATTCATTCAAATAGGGAATAAAAAAAGAGATCATGCCAGTGAAACACAGAAAGAGCGGAACTTGACTATTCTATCTAAATGGTGACCATTTTTCAGTCATTAAAGCAAGCCTACAGGCTGAGCTGCCGGAACAATGGCAGCACAAGTGCGTTCTCCAGCCATTCACAGTCTCTGGGGTGCTGCTCAAAAGGTGAGTGCTCAGCACCAAACCCAGCTCCTGCAAGCCAGCACCTTTGAGTGGGGAATGAGAAGAGGGTCAGTCAGCACAAGAAGCACTTTGTCTGGAAACCAGTGGCTGCATGCAAAGAGGGAACTGGAGAGCAGGCACTTAGGGAAAACCTCCTCTGAGTTACCAACCTTTCTGCTTGCTGTTGTCAAGGGTGGCAGAGAAGTGCTGCCATTCAGACAAGGGATAAATGCTTTGGCACAGGCTGCTTTCACCAGGATGCCAACAGAGCTGCCTGTGAGCAGCTCCTCACGAGAAGCAAAGGCACGCACTCAACTCAGAAATGAGAGAAAAGGGAGGGCAGCATGAACAACAAAAAGGAATCAAAAAAGCCAAGGCCAAGCTGACTTGGTTCAAACCCCACTGCAACCAATAAGATTAACCCCCAAGCCCAAAGACTTGTGCATCAGACCTAATTTGTCACATACTCTCCTATGGACTTTCACTTCTTCACTAGTACAACTTCATTCCCAGAACCTTCCTACCATTCGCATTTCATATGCTCCTGTGTCACTTTAACATAAAGGTACCATGAAAATGTGACTCCTTACAAGCAACATGCTTCTTGATCCATCTTTTTGGACCTACCTAAGCAGGGTGCTCAGTGCAGAGCACTGTGAAAATAAAGGAGATTATGCACTATGCCAAGCAATGGCCACAGGACCGGGGTTACAGCCCCCTCAGCTCCATCCTTCCTGCAATCATTCTGTTCTTTCAGGTAATAAGGGCTGCTACAAACCCCTTAAAATTTAGATGGAAGCAGGTTAGAGACATGCATCACAAGCAGCTGATATGAATTTTTTCTTGTGGTACACACAAGAAGCAGCTCTATATTTCATTCATGTAAAAATAAATACAGGTATTGTTTTAAGTAATACTTTGATTTGGTTTTGAAGGCTTTTGAAGTTTGTTTTTTCTGGTCTACTACACAGATCTCTTTTCCCCTGCACAGACACAAAATGAAAGGCTGCAGGATGTTCAAAGCTCTGGATTAAAAAGCCACAACTTAACATTTACCAAGTTATTTGTTGTAATCATGCACAAAATTTCCATTCAAACTGCGCTGGACACTTGGGTTTTCCTACATTGTCTTTGAGGGTTTTTTCTCTTCCTACACTGTCATAATGCTCTGACAATAAACGTGACGGACATGAATACTAACAAGGGACGCAGAAGATGGTCTAAAATACATCTATTAGACACTATATCAGCTTATCAATACCTGTCATGAAGTACATATCAAAACAGCATTGAAAGACAAGCTGGAAAACCAAGGGCTTGACTTTACCATCAGCTTTCATCAATTGACAAGCAACACAGACATAGTATTTCGAGCATGTGTGTCTTCATTTCTGATAGTTTCAACACATCTCCTGCACATCTCCAGCGAAAATACCCCAAAATCCAATCTACTCATGTAAATCTCAGTTTCACCCAAGCTTATCTTATCAAACAGACAAATAACCAAGTCATTGCCACAGATCCAGTACCTCCTGCTGCCTTGACCAATTGCAACACAACAGCACACCATATTTGAAAGGAATAAATAAATGGGTTCTAAGAGACGCCAATGGCTGAAACTGAATTTATTTCACAAGAAGATATTGTGTGAGCTGGGCCCTATTGATGCAAAGAGCAGATCTGACATGCTGATATGTGACATTCTCTTTCTCTCCATTTTAGATGATGAGGAGCATGAATGGATCATTCAGACCTGCCGACAAGCTTGGGATGAGACAAGTGAACCTCAACCAAAAGCATGAAAACAGTTGTTGCTAGATGATAACATTTGCAAGCAGGTAATCTGATTCACAATAAATCTAATTTGTCCTCCTGGACTTGTCTCACCCTTTTCCTCCGCAGGGATATAATCTTTCTGTCATCTTTGTCAGCACAAACAAAACTGGAAATAATCATTTAATCAGTCATGCTGAGAAAAAGCCATGGAAAAAAAAGCAGGCTGTACTCACACTAATATTCCTGCGTGTAGTGTAGTATATGTAAACCTTATTAAGCCTGAAAACAATTTGTTAAAGAGTGTGCCTGGATTCAGTGTTGAAGTCATTCAAATCCATCTTAATCAACATTATTTTCCCAGATTTTCGTTAGCTGTCCTGGTGAATTCCTTTCCTCTCTTTTTGCTCGGTACTTTGATATTGATTGATCATTGTAATAACGTACACCAGAGGTATTCTTTAATGACTGGTTTGCTAACTAGGAAATTATATCCATTTACTACGAACGTTTGTTGAACTCTCCTGAAGCCAGAGTTTAACAAAATAATAAAAGAGGAAAACTGGGTGGGTTGCTGCTTGATTAGTAAGCCAGAAAGTATTTAAAAATAAAAGAAAATGGAATTACATCATTCTCTGGATGTAAGTGCCAGCACTTCTACTTGCATTAACTTTATTTATTACACAAATAAGACATTTACAAAGCACAACATTAAAAGTATGTAACAAAACAGACATTGGTTTTACAAAAAAAGTGCTTACAATTTAGTTTTACTTCTTTTAAAATAAATATTAGTCTTGACTGTCCACTCATTCAGAGAAATTCCTTTTTTTAACCATTGTAGCCAAGACATGCAGAATTGCAACATGCTACAACAAAATGATTGGCAGATGACAGAAAACTGACGTGTCTATAGTTGGCATCCTACAGATGTATCACTGATAGTAGTGCAGGATTGGTTCCCACTCCCCCATCCCAACTAAGAAGTTGTGTAAGCACCTTTAGCTCGGGTATTGGGGTTAACCAGCATGAGCCAAAACCAAACAGAATTGGTAATAAAACTGTAAACCACTCCACTTTCAGACCCTCGCCTTATTTAGTTACCTTATTAAACTTGAGTGAAAAGCCTCCACTGGCTATCTTCACTGGATTTGTTTCTGCAAAAGGTTTTGAAATAGCAACTGGAAAAGTTTAGTCCGTGGAGTCTGCATTGCTGCACCAGAACCCATGTGGCAATTACGGAATAAACTAAGAAAATGAAACTGATTTTCATTTTATTTGCGGGCTTTTTTTCTTTTTAAATCTACAGACAGGAGATGAATGCAAATGACCTGAGATAAGGTTTGGTTCAGTGGCAACAGTCAGTGTGAACTATGTTGTGAAACAATGTATTGAATAAATTAGAGGATTTCTTACATTCTTGGTACAGTTGAGTATTTTCCATACACATAATTAGCTCTAAAACTGCACAAGCTGAATTGCTTCCAGTTTTTGCAAACAATTTGGGCTTAATATAAACAGAGCCTGATTTCTGAATTAGCAAAGCTGCTCCTGGCTACTTATGGGGGGAAGTGCCCCAGAGCACAGTCTGTGCGGGGCAGCTCACCCCATGGGCTGTGGTGAGTCCACTTCCACTGGAGAAAAGCACCTATGCTCCCTCTGCTTCGCACGCCAGTCCTGTCAGTGGTATCAGTTACACACACTTTGCTGTACAGTACATTTCACAAGTGGAGTTCTTTTTGATCAGCAAATTGATATTGAGCAGATACATATTTAATAGTTTCCCTTTCATTGCACCGCCGAGACAGAAGAGAAATGCATCAGAAAAACATTTTCTCCCCCAGCAAAACAGTTGTGGAAACCTCAAGTACTGTGGTCAGGTCAAGTTACAGCCTGGAGTTTTTCCTTCGGTCTTAAATCAAACAACTGCCCCTTCGTTTATGGCACTAATTCCACAACTAAATACTCGTTAGGATGTGCGAGCACAAACGGAGAAGTGACCCAGCCGACCACAACCAGCATCTTAAAGCTGTTGCATGCAGACACAGCAATCCACCCTAGCCTTGCGATAACAAACACCACCAACAGCCAGCAAAGGGACACCCATCCTTCACTCAGTGCTCCAGAAAGGACATCAATGACTGCGATGGGTACAACTGGTGACTGTCCCCTCCCTGAGGGGACACCTCTGCAGTGGCAGTTCCAGTAAGGTCGGGTGTAAGGGAGTGCCTTGTCAGCAGCTACACGCTGGAAATAGTTATTCACACGTCAGGAGGTGACAATAATACTTTGTGGACTTAATTTCCTCTCTCAGATGTTATTTTAAACTGGGAGTAGAGCTGCTACCTGCAGATAGAATACTGGCCTTACTGTCCAAGGTATTACCATCATGCTCTGTCTGTATTTTCATAGATATATATACACACAAACCTCTGCATGTGCATATATATATACACATATATATATAATATATATATTTGTTCCAACAAATATCAATGCATGCTTGTACTCAGTCACTTCTCAAAGACCTCTTGGTGGCCACCTCAGCAGACATCCACATCTCCTGACGCCGTTCCCCATGCGGTCAGAGCAGCGAGTGTGCCTCGTGATTATAGCTGGAGCCACATGTCTGGCTGTGGGTGTCACACACAGCTCATGGGCACAGCCTTGCCACGTGTGCAATAGGGGCTGGCCAAGCCTTTGGGATGGCTGCCCACCTGATGGAGATTGATCCAGAGAAAAACACACGTATCTAGAGTTCAAACTAAAAACAAGTTATGCAACGGATGGATTCCTGTCTTCTCGTCGTCAGGCACAGTTCAGTCATACTACACACTAACTGTGGCTCATAGTAGGCTTTCACATTCTTGGAAACGCGGCCTCACAGACACATAGCAGCAAGACAGACCCGTGTGCTTGCATGGAGAGAGGTTCTGTTACAGACCTGCTCTTGGCTTGGTGCAAACTGAGAAGGGCTGGCAAAGGTTATGTGTTTACTTTTTGTTATTGCCATCAATGAAGGATCGTTTCAGAGCTTTTTTCCTGATTTGGGGCCAGATTGCTGAGTGCTTCCTTTGCTGCTGCAATGAGCCCTGTGGTGCTCTGTCCCACCAGCAGCAGCCCCCCTGGGCTGTGCAGGACTTGGCAGCAGCAGCAACCATATTCCAGCAAGGGGGAATAATAGGAGAGCAGAGCAAATCGGAGTGATGCTGCCAGATACAGGAATATGCCATCACCTTGCTGTCCACTCAGCTAGGACTGATCCTGCTGGCTTTGCCAAGGGTTTCGCCTTTTAACCAATCTCCCATTTCCACCCCACTGTTCCCACTGACTGAACTTGGGTCCATACCAGGGCAGAACACTTCTGTGCCTTCACAACCAGCTTCCATTGAGGATTTCCCCCTCCCAACGTATGGAGTGTCTGAGAGTTTTGTGTAGGTACATTCTGCAATCACCCATTTGTGATCCAATACGACTTGAAGGAATTAAAGTAGCTTGTTAATAAAGAATGAGAGTAAAAAACAAGATTTGGCAGATGGCTCGGAGAGGAGGAGACAGATATTCAGTGTTCTAAGAACAAGTCAGCAATCAAAAACTTCAGGGTGTTAAACCTGGCTCTGCCACCAACCCCCACAGTTCTCAGTTTAGGACATCTCGGTTGCCCCTCCTATAAAACGGGGGGAAAAACCACTAAGATTTACTTACCTTAGAGTGATCAAAGGACAAGTGATTCTAAAGCACTTTGAGGAGGAAGAAAAACTGCCTATTTCCAGCTGGCGTCATGTTTTCCACTTAGTGGAGTCTCAGCTACCTGCGAGTTTGGCTCAGGAAGATCTGTGTATATATCGAGTTGCTGAGCCAAAAAGCTCATTTCAGATTTCACACGTGCAAGTGGAAATCAGGAGGGATGTCCAGGAACAGAGAGCGCTTCACTGGTGCAAAATGAGAATCAGGCCAAACCACACAAATTCCTCCTTCCTTTACGTTCAGAGGTGATCATCGACCCCCTCTGAGACTCGGCATGTTCAGGTTTGTTCATATTCCCATGGGTTTGGGAGCAAGAGTTGCAAGCACAGTAGAGTCACTAATTCTGACTGTGGCATTGCCTTGGAGAGACTCACGGTCATTCTACAAGTCCACAAGAAACAAGTGAAAAATGTAACTCAGCACTCAACACACACATACACAGAGTGTCGCTGGAGAAATAATAGTGGATGTTAGGTGCTGGTCAATGGGAAGAACTGAGAATGCTGGAACTGAGTTTCTCCTGCATGACTGATAACAGTTGCCTTGGGCTGGATGCTGTTTCAGCGGCTGAGGGGCAGTGGTGCTGGTAGCGCCATGGGCAGATGAGGAAGAGTTCGCGCAGTCAGTACTGAAAGAGGATGACCTAGTGGGAGAAACATGAACCGAGCGTTAGCTGCTTTCAGACACACACAGACAGCCCTTGCCATGGAAATGTGCTCTCAGGGACCTACAGGACAGATGTGCTCCACTGCGGCAACCGCTTCCTCATGGAAAAACCCTCTCTGGAACCACTATCTGCCCGGGATCTGCCAGCCCTGCCCATGGAAGAGAGCTGGCTGGGGAAGGCACACACAGCATCCAAGGAGCCCAGGCGGGAGGGACGGGACTATGGCAGTACAAACCCTAAGAGAACAGTGCACCTCGGGCACAGCTGTAGCTGTGAAACCATCTCAGACTGGGCAACACACTGTAAGCTGTATTTGATGTATTCACTCTGTGATACAGCAGCCACCAAGAAAGGTGAAGGCCATTACAACAGTCCTCGCTCTATCCACCTCCCTTGCTAATCAACACAAGCTTCCCTCAAACCACTACACCTCACTGCTCTGCACATACAGCGTCTGTCCTTGCCATCAGCCAGGGGAAGGGCTGGTCCCATAGCCACTACACTGGGTACTCCTCGAGGAGAGGAGGAGGGAGATGCCCCATGGGCAAGGGGGAAGCAGAATTTGCATTTACATGTGTTTTCCCAGGATCTCAGCTATCACTGCCTTTAAAAAACATAGGATGTGGAAAAAGGCTGCTTCAGGTTTCAGGGACTCAACGTGCGAGTGGCTGTTTGGAAAAGGAGCTGCTTGGGGGCAGCTCCATGTCCCGAGACCCCAGTTTTGCCACAGTTGTGAGCAAGTGATTGCATTTAAATCACAGGAGCCCCTTGCTGCAGTAAGTTTCTCTGAATGACAGGACCGCATAACGTTTTTCCTGCAGAGCCTTAGCTTGTTGTGCAGGTATCGTGAGTAAATTTACACTGAACAAGTAACTTTGCTGTGCCCCTGCTTGTGCTTATCAAAACACAGATCAAAACCCTACCATTGCTGCACTGAAGAGAGATGTGAAGAAAGAGACGCTGTGAACTTTGAACAGTGAAGACAAAAACTAAACCCAATAGGAGCTGCCTCAGGTTTAGTGTTTCCTCAAAATGAAGTCACTTAAACTAAAATCACAAATCAAGTCTTATGAGCCTATAGCATGTTTCAGAAGTCTTGCCCCCAAATAAGCTGTGTTAAACCAGACAGATGCTTTAAGTGCTGAACAGAAAAATACCAACATGCAATATGAGGCTATGATTCTATGAATATTGTTTCCTGGCCAGACATTGTGAAATAACATTCCCACTTCAGATATTGTAACAGCCAGTTGTTATTTGTTTAAGCAATATTGGAATCCCCAAGAAATTAACCTTTTCCATTAACTCATGGAAAATCAGAGAGGAGGTCAGGCAGGAAGATGTCAAAAGCCTTCCGTGAGCGCAGGCACAGAATCCCAGCACATCATAACAACGAGGGGTATTTAGTGAGGAACAAAGTGATGCTGTTTTGACCAACAGTTGGTACATCGATCTAAGGCACTAAATTAAGGAAAGACACATGAGCGGGCAGCAGCTGCCAGAGATCATGGAGAAGCAGTGATGCTGACAAGAGACAGCAGTGGCAATGATGGTAACACAAAAATCTTTGCTACAGTGGAGGTTCGGCCCCAAAGCCTTAAACAGGGACTACAATTACCTTCTCACCCCTATTAGATAGTGGTCCTTCCATGTCTGCTTTGAGGTGCACTGGTGGAGCAGTGTAGGGAAGTCTACAGTGCACTTGTCCACACTGTACCTGACCTGTGGATGAGAAGAGGCTTCAGTCTCTGTTACTACAAACAACACACGCTGCAACCGGCACGGTCAGGCTTCCACATGGGAAGCAGCTTGGGACACACATGGAAGAAGAGGTGCCCAGTGGATCAGGCAAAGGGGCAGCAGGAACCACATTTCACTATAGGCCACATGGGCAAGGGAGGGGAGAACCCTCATGGAGCCAAAGCCTCCATCCAGGCACGTCCAAAGCTGCCCACCACTCACAAATGATGCGCTGGTGCTTAGCAACTGTTAGAAAAAACAACTCTGATCTTGTGAGCAGGAAGGAGACCACCTGACCACCGAGCTCAACAGGGCACATTCACATCTCTTCTCCATGACAAAGAAAACACAAGGAGGCCCAAGGACCAGTCAGGTAAAACCCAGGGCAGTGACTTTCCTGGGGATGAGGTATGGAAGGAAAGAGGCTGCAGCAGCCCCTCTCCCCCCCCCCCTTCTCTCATCTGGGGCTTCCTAGTTAACAGCCCTTCAGAAAACCCCAAAGATACCCTTCATCAGAGCACGAGGAGCAGCAGCTCATGCACCAGCCATGCACCCACAGCACAAGGGTGGCTTTGACAGCGCTCTGTCCTACGGTGCCATCCCACTGCCCTGCCAACCCCAAGCACCCGCTGCCACTGCTGGCACTTACTTTCTATGTATCCGTGCAGCGTCACCATGCGAGCCCGCTCCGGGCTGCTGAAGGGTGAGTAGTGAATGTCATCCGAGAGCGAGGAGGGGATGCGGGATGGGGGGGCTCCCGAGGGTGGCACCGTGTGCTGCGGGGTGTGTTTTTTATGGCGGGCTCTGCAGTTTTGAAACCAAACCTGGAACAAAAAGCAGCAAAGGATGTGTCAATGGAGAGGGAATTGGGTTGAAACGTGTTGGTCCTTCACCAAAGCCCTATGACGATGGTCTTCCGTGTGTTCAAACCTAGAAATCTGCACACTGAAACACCTCACCAGTGTGCCACCAGCTTCCGTAGCTTTGTTTTACACTCATTAGAGCAAGAGATTTGTCTCACAACAGTACAGACATTAGGATGCCTGAAGTGGCATCTCTACTATTGATTTGTCTTGGTCAAGACCAACACTGTTCTTTATTAGGGTAATTAAAACTTTCAAGCTTGTCACTGACTGAAACACCCTGACCAGGTGAGGCACTCACATTCATGATCACACTGTTCCCTTCCCTGAGCTCAAAGGGATGTGAAAGCCCTCGGTAACAGCACACTGCTCAAGCAAAGCTTCATCTGCAAATGATGGGAGAGCCTTTCAAAGTCTTACTTAGATTTTACTCTTCAGCCCCAGCCTGGCCTAAAAGCAGGGCTGAGATTACCTGGGAAATGCCTGAGCATTAACAAGGACAGAGGAGACAAAAACAAATAGGAGAACCCGTGGCTTTAGGGATGATGAAAACAGTATTGGTTTAATCACTTGTGGTTGATTGTATTCAAAAGCTACATCAGCAGAACATTAAGGCTGAGAAAGGAGAGCACTGTGGTGGGATACAGCCCCAGTCCGTATGAGCAAGCAGGTATGAGCCCTCTAACCATATCTCACTGCTTTTAATTAAAGGAATATTTAGGGGATCACATCCCAAGTTAAAACATGCATGGAAGGGGGGGGTTTCTCAATGCCAATGTGGTGGTTTCTTTCTTATGCTTGGATTTTTTTAAGATAGACAAAATAAAAACCTTCCCCAAGGCTGAGCAGGGATCAGATCCCCAGGGCCGAGCACGGCGGACCTTGGAGGAGGAAACAGTCGTAAGCGGTTGACAAATTGTTTCCTGTTGAAAGTGCCTTTAGAAAATACCCACATGAAAAATAGGCCAGCGTGCAGCCGGCTTCATCTGCAGCCTGACAAAGAGCCTCAGTCCCTGAGCCTCCAAAGAGCCTCAGTCACCAGGCCTCCAAAGAGCCTCAATCGCTGAGCCCCCAAAGAACCTCAATCGCTGAGCCTCCAAAGAATTTCAATCGCTGAGCCTCCAAAGAGCCTCAATCTCTGAGCCTCCATAGAACCTCAATCTCTGAGCCTCCATAGAACCTCAATCGCTGAGCCTCCAAAGAGCCTCAATCGCTGAGCCTCCAAAGAATTTCAGTCGCTGAGCCTCCAAAGAGCCTTGGTCCCTGAGCCTCCAAAGAGCCTCGGTCCCTGAGCCTCCATAGAACCTCAATCGCTGAGCCTCCAAAGAACCTCAATCGCTGAGCCTCCAAAGAATTTCAATCGCTGAGCCTCCAAAGAGCCTCAATCTCTGAGCCTCCATAGAACCTCAATCGCTGAGCCTCCAAAGAGCCTC